>PVNU02000912.1:0-24470 GCA_003013855.2 Liriodendron chinense | reverse complement strand
GACGCTCCACAGTCGCCTTCAGCCTCCAAACTCACGTTCCTTCTCTTCTCTGATACCTTAGGGAGAGCCCCTAGGTGGCCTTTTATAGCAACAATCCTCCCTTGCGTCGAATTCTACGAAATCCTACGCATTACGCAGCAATTTTCGGAGTCCCGAATTAGAAAGGACTTTCCTATTACGCAGAGCCGACCGGTCGTGACCGGTCGGACCAGCTTTTTAAAACATCCAGTGGGTGCAGCCGACCGGTCAAGACCGGTCGGACTGACCTCCCACTCATCCAGCGTGCATGCCCGACCGGTCATGACCGGTCGGGCTGATCTATTGCCTTGATCCAGTGTGCATGGCCGACCGGTCATGACCGGTCGGCCTCTCTTCTACTTGTATTTCTTCATCTTTTTCTTCTTTTCTTCATTCTCTTTTCTCTCTCTTTCTTCTTCTTTCCTTGGTCCATCTTAGGACTTCATCCAATGTCTTCAAATATAATCTTTTGGCTCCAATTTGATGAAATCCACTCTTATCTCTACAATCACAAAACACATGTTAGGTGGGCCTTTAAACCATGAAAATCATGCAAATTATGTAGTGTAATGGGCAATGCAATGTATAAATTGGAGGTTCAACACTCTCAGCTTAGAGGAAGGAAAAGAACAAGTCCAAGATTGCAGTGCACCAGGCGCCTGTGCATCCCCACATGCGCCCACCTTCAATTTTTGAAAAAAGCTAAGTCCTGCGCAATGCTCTGGGCACATGCCCAGAGCAAGATGCGCCTAGGACATGCGCCCACCCTCCACAGGCAATGCAACATGCGCCTGGAGGGAGATCCTTCGCAAAAAAAAAAAGTTGAGCCACATGCGCCCATGAGGGGAACACATGCACCCATACCCTAAGGATGATCTCTCTCACCATGGGAAAATCATATTTTTTTACTTCGAAAAAAGTTGAAATGACTCAGTGAGTCAACTATTTATACTTGAGCCTAATGGACCGGTGCATTGCACTAGCTTGACGTAAGCATCTAGTGCAGCACACCTAGGTCCGTAAGCCTACAGCTACCATTTTAGAACAGAACCGAACATCTGCATCACTACCAAATGATATGGAGCACCCCAAAACCCTTAAATAGCAAGTTTGAAGTCCCTGCGGCGCATATTTCCATGTGTGCACACCCTGGAACACCGTTCCTATACGACGAGCCGACTCGGAGGCTCCAAATTAGGAAGTACTAAAATTTGCAACATCTGGACTTCCACACTCCATCCTGTTCATTCATGAGGTCTATCCTAGCCTAGAAGCGGCTTGGCAACAGTAAGCGCATCCCTAGAAAAGGTAGCTATCCTTTGGAGGTCTCCCGTCGAAGCTTGAAATCTTGAAATATTCTAAGTCTAGAAGTTTCTCTCTCATAAAAGTGCAAAAAACCTAAAATTTGGCTAAGTAGTGGGAAGTGCCTTAACTCACAAGAGGGACATGGGCCTGGCCTTCCACTACATACGCATGCACCCTATGTTCGAAAGAAATCAATCTGAACACTTTCCTGGAAACCGCCAGAAAAATCGGTCGGAAAAGACATGCGCCCGGCCTGAAAACGACATGCGCCCAACCTGAAATGACATGCGCCCGGACCCTTGCACTCAACACTTTTGCCCAACACATGCGCCGGGTAATGCTCCAGAATCACATGCGCCCGGCTTTCCACCACATGCGCCGGGAAATACCCGTCGAGTCAGACCCGAACCCAATTACACCGCTATAAATAGCAAGGTCACCTGATGACATTAGGATGAAATCACCTTCTTTTGACCTCAGAGTGACGCAAGAGGTACATGCGCCCGCTCCATTAACCTTCACTGGATGCCTTGGCCGGACTGGAACCCCCCACCGAAATCCCTCGCTGGAAAGGGATTTCCCCACCGGAATCCCAAAAAATGCACTACCGTCGGATAGGTCTCTCATCGAAATCCCTCGCCGGAAAGGGATATCCTCTGACGGAGACAAGTGCAGAGAAAAATCTTGAAATTCTCTAAGTGTTGGATCACATGCGCTGGCTTTCTCTCGCCGAGAAATGCAGAAATGCATTAAGTGTCGGATCATATGCGCCCACTCTTTCAGGGGCCGAAAAAACTTGAAAACCACCAAGTCACAAAGGGACATGCGCCCACTATTTGGGGCCAGGCGCATTTACAATGAAGACATGCACCCGGGAGATGGGTACATGCGCCCATTGCAAGCAAGACATGCTCCCATACCACCCCCTCCATGCGCCTGGACGCTGGTTGGAGGGGTGGACCTTCCATCGTGCGGCTCACCTTCGATCGGGATCAATTTTCGATCAAACCGCCTCTCCTAGATACACACTGACAAGATCTTCCCATCCCCTGGATCGGATTCTCCAACGGTCAATGGTAAATGGCCCAAATCAGTATTTTCATAAAAACAACCAACACTTAGCCAATTTGGCAACTCCGAAAATCCTTTCGAAAGAGCCGAAAATGACCGAAACAGAGTAGAATCGGGCAATATTGGACCGAGCCCGAGAGGGAAGCTTTTCTTCTTTGTGACATGATACATCATAATCATGCACCGCGACGAGGTTATCTAAGCTCAGGAACCCCGAATACCCTAATTAAGCAGTCAACATGCCCGCTACTTAGTCATTTTCATCCCTAGGAAGTGCCCTGTTGGCTCGAAAGTCAACCTACGCTAAGTGAATCGTAATGCGATCGCACCACGATCCTTGTGGACATAATCCACCCCTGTTCAAAGGCGGTCATCGATGATATTCATTGAATGCCCTGATTAGACCGCAAACAGGTCCACCACTCAATCATTTTCAGCCTTGGGAAGTGCCCTGTCGGCTCGAAAACTGATTAATGCTAAATGAAATCGACTGCGATATCAAAGACGCTGAGGCAAAGCTAAAGCTCTCAGGCTATAAAAAAACTGAGTTAAACATTTATGGGGCACCGATCCCCATCATTCATCAGAAATTGGCATGAACGGGCAGCCATCGAACCCGATACTTAGCCATTTGCGGGCATCGAAAATGGTTGATCCAGCCTATTGAACTTGAATCCCCAAAGGATCTTGGCTTGATAAAGCCTATTTGATCTCAAATAGATCATTGAAAAATATTCAGAAGAAAGAGTGTTCTCGAAGCAAGTCGCCTGACTCTAGAAGAAACACATTTACTTTACTGTACAAAGCTCCATTCATCCCGAATAAAGGTCCGAGGCTAAACCTAAGGGGTTATGGTCACCACGAGAAACCACAAACAAAAGAGTTCTAACTAAGCTTGAAACATCCTGCTATGGATTGTCATTATGAAAAAGACAGTAGATGCCCTACCCATCGACAACGGATCCGTCGGTTGAGCTGATGAGGCACTTGCGGAGTGCTTTCCTAAGGTCACTCGTCATAAAAATATGGGCGCGGGCTTTAGGTTATGTCGACCAACATTTTGATGTTCGTGTATTCCAGAGGCCAATGGCCCAGAGTTGCACCACTCGATTAAAAACCTCGCTCAGAAAGTTGTGGAGTGCGTTCCTAAGGTCACCTGTTATAAAAATACGGGTGCGAGCCTTGGGTTATGCCGACCAACGTTCGATGTTCGTGTATTCCAACGGTCACCTGTTCACACTAACAGGCGCGGGCCCACAGTTGCACCACTCGAATCCTGACAGTCTCTCAACCCGGACAATTCGAAAGAAAATGGGACATAGACATCCGACTTGTCTAAGAAATGTGGCTCAGTCCATAACAAGAAAACAAATAGGTCTATACGACCATGAACTCAAGACCATAATCCCTGGCGGATTAGTCTTTTACCTTCTAATCAAGGGTGATCAACCATTAATGTAATTAAAGGCTCATGACCAGTATCACAGCCTGGAATGTAAAAGATCTCAAAATCTTTGGAATAAAATTTGCCTTGCGATATCTCTCTTGTGTACACTTGGTGATTGCTTATGATTGTCTATGAATCTCTCTATACTCAGAATTCCCCCAGAATAATGAAACACAGGAAAAAAACTGCTGACGAGCACGATTTTTTCTAGTTTTAACAACAAGTGCTATTATACAATAAAACACTCCCTCAAAATTCAAAGATCCCGAAAGTCCTACAATCTCTTCCATGATAGGTAACTTTTGGATCAATAGAGCACTTCTTGATCTAGAGGCTAGTACGTGTTAATTTGATTCCTTATTCGGTCTTTGAGGAATTGAGGCTTGGTGAATTAGAAACCATTAAGACAACTTTACAACTTACAGACTACTCTATTAAAGTACCAAGAGGGGGGGTTGAAAATGTGTTGGTCCAAATTGACAAGTTCTACTACCCGGTGGACTTTATCATTTTGGATACATACCTAATTACTAACGAGAGCACTCAAGTTCCTGCCATTTTAGGACGACCATTCCTAGCCACTGCCAATGCTATCATCAATTGTAGGAATGGAATAATGAAGATATCCTTTAAAAATATGAAGATGAGATCTACATGATTGAATGTATTTAACTTGCATAAAGAACAAGAGGATGAAGATGAGAATAAGATCCACATGATTAACTTCATAGATACAATAATGGATGATGATAAGCCACCTTCAACTGAATTTTCTAAAACCTTAAAAGTCTGCTTGGCCCATTCCAAGGATGAAATAATTTTAGATATTGATGACACCTTGTAAGAGCTAAAATCTAAAAATTTGAATGACATGTCACCAATTCCTATTCTTTTTGCACAGGAAATTGATGAATTGGTGCTTGATTCACCTAAAGAGAGGCATACTTTTGAAAGTGCAGTGGTTGAGGACTTATTCCAACTTGCACAACTGATTGAGAAGGACGAAGTTCCCTACACTCTAGAAGAGTGTTTGGCATATTTTAAGGATTCAGATGATCCTATGCTTCGAGACATTGTCAATGCCTTAAGGGACACTTCACTGGTGCCCAAAAAGCCTCTTTCCACCGAATTATCAATTGTGTAAGACCAGTAGAATCCAACTATGTGGAGACTATACCAACTTGTGAAGAAGAAATCCATGTCTTCACACATCTTTGGTGTGTTCAAATTAAAGAACGTCATCTTTAGGATGATCCATACTTAATTATTTTTTTCCCAAACAAGTTGGAAAGGAGATTCATAGTTATTGGTTTCCAACTGAAGAAATTATCCTTTTCCAATACATGTGGTGACAATTTTGAGAAACCCGCTGAAATTTTTCAACAGAATTTTCTTTGGTATAGAATGATGAATATCACTTGTGTACACTATAAAGCAGGATGGTGGATAGTTTTACTAAAAAATCTCTTACACCACCTGATGATCCTGCTTGATTTTATCCTTTTGGATGATCCTATGTATCAGGATTGATCTTCAAGTCTAATGGAGATTCTCTTTTTAGAAGTAGGATAAGGTTATTTCTTTTTTCTTTCATTTCTTTGTTTAGATTAGATTAGTTTAGTTGTTCTTGGAGAAGAAGCACCATCTTTAGAATCTCTCAAGTACTCTCTGTCTCACTCTCCATTATTTTGTCATTGCTCTTATATTATTGCATATTACATATGTTTCATACATTGAGAACAATGTAAACTTTAGGTTGGGGGTGAGATTCCTGCTGAATCTACTAACATTTGTAACATTTCAAGCATTTTTTTTAAATCTTCAATTTTTTGTTTTTAAAACTCTCTTAGAAAGTTCATTTCTATGAATTTTAAAGTTTATGTTGATATAAGATGATGAGGTATGAAGTCACTTAAGTTTGAAAGCTTATAATCCTTTGGTTTACTAGTTTTTAATTGAGTTCCTTCCATTATTTGACTGATAGAAAGTTTAAACATCATGAGACTATTCACATTACACAATAACTCTTGTTCTTTAAGGACTAAACTAAATACTATAATGGTCTTGATAGATGATTGTTCAAAGTGTATAGGAACCAAATTGGGGGATTTTGTCCATCACAATTCAAGAGGAAATAGAAAGAAAGGAATAGAAAAAAAATAATAAAAAAATATTGAAAGAAAAAAAAAGATAATTAGCTTTAAAAAGTTGTATTGAAAAAGGCTACCTATGACCAACCAGGGGAGAGCTGATCACCCAAGCTGGTAATAGGATTGGTGTGAAAGTCGCCGATGAAAATTCCAAAGCTGAGGAAAAGATAGAGAAAAACCCTCATTGAACGGTATGACAAATTTCTATGAAAGACTTGTGTTAATCTGAGCACTCTTGAATTTTGATCTTGATTAACCATTTAGTAAAAGGTTAACTCCTAAAGATGAAGAGTTAAGAATTCACTGAACACATTTGTCCATAGATGTTTGGATTCACTCTATTTATCAATTAATTAGCTGGAACTTCACTTAAGCACTTGCTAAGACATTGGAAGATGGGTAGGATAACTTCTTGTTACTAAGTATTTTTTAGACTTACTATTCACATGACTTGGATTAAGTAGAAATTAGTTTCTGAGAGAGGGTTAAGATTGGAAATTTGAATTTGTTTTCACGCATGTTTTGCTTGGGACTAGAAAAATGCTGGTTGGGGGGTGTGTTGAGCCCTAAATTGTACATATTAAACCCCAATTCAGTACACATTTACATAATTTTGAGTATTAAAAGAACCATCTTATGTGTATATTTGTGTTTGCAGGAAAAGGAGAGAGACTTCATGAATTCAATGCTTTGAGGACTCATTTGAAGGACTTTGAAGATCAAATAAAGAAAGGAAGAAAGGAAGAATTCGAGTGGAAGAAGTCTGGAGTTAAAAATCAAAAGAACGTTGAAATATCAATTTTCGATATGTTTTCGATGTATTAAAAATTACATTTCAATATATCGAAATTAACTTTCGATTAATCGAAAATTCACAATTCAGGGGCTGAATATCTAAACTCTCTGGATTGGTTTTTGATGTATCAGGATGATTTCGATCAATCGAGATTTAAACTTCAATACGTTAGAAATGTCATTCGATCGATTGAAGATAATTTCTATCAATTGAAGCCAGTTCGATCGATCGAAGTATCCATTGAAACCGACTTTTTGCTGTGAACAAGTTACGCAATCTCAAAGATTCCAAGGTGGTGCGTGGTTTTTTCTATGAAAAGACACCTGTTCGCTCGCCTCAAGTGCAAGACTACGATGTAGTAATAATTCTCGGTAAGACTGAGCTCGATCCATAGAGAATTAGGTAAACTAATTCAAGTTGTTCTAGCAACTTTAAATTCAATTAATTAAGTAGTTCAAATTCATAAACTAAACAAAAACAGTAAAGTTGTAAAAATCAGTAATAAACGGAACTAAGGCCTTAAGGATCCACTTATAGTAATTCCATGTTAATCCATTCAATCCAAGCATAGAACACAACTAAATTCGAAGTTCTATCTCTCATCTAGTTGAAAGATAAAGCATTGAAGCACATTCATCCCACTTAAGTTAAACCTTCAAGTTCTAGTCCTATTCAATCATATAACATTCAAAATCATAGCCTTCGGAGTAACAGCCATGCCTATGGACTATGGCATGCTCAAGGGTTACCATAATTCAAATCTAATCAAGCCAAACATGATAATCTCAGAGAATAACAAGGAATCCATGTCCGAAAAACATGAACTCTCATAAAACTTCTAAAAATATCAACTTTATTCGAACCAGAACATTCAAAATCCAAACTTAAAGTGAAAGTACTTGAATCAAACTGAATTAAACATGAAATTGGCTACAAGCTTCACCTCTCAGCCCTAGCTAAGAGAATCTAGCCGAGCATTGTCATACTACAACTAGTTTCCAAAAGAAAAACTAAATAAAAGCATAAAAACTAGAAAAACAGGAATCGACGAAGTTGTGGACGCTCCACGATGCTCTGCTTCACTTCCCACAACCTCCAATCTCTTCTAGGATGATTTTAGACAAGGCCCTAGGTGCCCTTTTATAGATTGGTGCGGAAGATTCCTGATTGCGCAAGGAATCACAGAATTGTTTAGAGAAAATCGAAGCTTGTGGAACAAGTTCCGTTACGCAGTCGACCGGTCAGACGACCAGTCTGAGCTCATGGACGACCGGTTGTAAAACGTGAAAAAAAAACCAAAGAATTTTTGGAATTTCCACCCCCCTTTGTTGAGTGCTCGATTGGTCTAACGACCGGTCTGAATGGTAGACGACCGGTCTAGCGACCGGTCATTCTTGGTCCAGTGAGATCTGCAGCATGGTGAGGTTTCTGTTGAAGTGCCAACCGGTCAGACGACCGGTTGTGTGCCTTGGCCGACCGGTCCGCTGACCAGTCTATAGTGCTGTCTTTTCTGCACTCCTTCGTTTCTTCTCTTTCTCCCTTGCTTCTTTGTTCCATCCTTTGGCACTTGGTCCTTTGATCTTCAATGTATACAAAGTACTTTTTTCAACCTTGAATCAGTGAAATCACCATCTTATTCCTACAATCACAAATCATGTATTAGATGGGTCTTTTAAGCATGCAAACCATGTATATAATGTGATGTAATGGGTTAAATGTATAAATTAGAGGCTCAACACACCCCTCAACCAGCATTTTGCTAGTCCCGAGCAAAACATGTGTGAAGTAAGATCAAATCTCCAAAACCAACCCTCCTTTAGAAACTATTCTTCTATTCATTCCAAGGCAAACAAGTGTAAAATTTAGAAAAATTCAGTGATAGAAGTTGAAACCTTAAACTCTCAAAACATAATAAGTGTTCATATGAAATTCCCGCTGATTCATTGATAAATAGAAGAACTTGAACAATTTTACTCTAGTGTGTATAGTGAATGTTCATCTTATGAATTTTTGGGATTATCTTCTTCATAGATCAACTAAACTATAAATCTGACGGTGTACAAATCAACCAGAAGCCAATGACAAGAATTTGCCTTACCGTCCTTCCGATGGCTCTCACACTGTCCCATTTACGGCTTTAGTTATGGGTAAACCATCCCCCGGTTGGTAATAGGTAGCTTTTCGGAATTTTCCACCATATTCTTAATCATACCCATAATTTCTTTCCTTCTTCCTTTTCATACACATTAGATAGGATTTTTAGAAATTTATATCTTTCGTTATTTTTTCATAGACAAGGATGGACAAAGTACCCCAGCTTGGTTCCTCAACACCTCAAATCTAAGTCTAGCCAATCCACAAAGCTACATAATCCTTTCAAACCATGAGAATCATGTGAACTAGGTGTAAAAGTGTTCAAATTTTCTATCAATCATACAAATAGCGGAATTCACATATAAAACCATTATATTCGAAGTAGTTCAAGACTTGCAACATTAATCACTTCTTATATCTCTTTCTTATACTTGTATCATCCTGAATGCATAGAAACAAAGTTTTCCAAAAGAGTTTTGATTTTTAGAACATTTGAAAAAAATTCAACATATAATGCTTGAAATGTCCACAAACTACTAGATGAAGAATCTCATCTCACCCCCAACCAAATCTTGTGTTGTCTTCAATGTAAAAGATATGCAATTAGCAATAACATGAGAGCAATGTTAATAATAAAGGAGAGTGAAAATGAGATCACCTGATAGAGTCGATAATGGAAGTCTACAACTCCGGCAACTAAAGCTACTAACAAAATAAACCTAAAACAGAAAATCAAACAAAACCAAATCCTACGTTATACCTCCTTCAGACTAGGAGATCAATCGTCCTGATACACAGGATCATCCAAAGTGATGGACATGTCCTCTGAATCAAATTTCTCAATGAATGGTTTAAGGCGTTGTCTGTTCACTTTAAAACAATTACTATTCGCCGCATTTTCTACCTCGACAACCCCATGAGGAAAAACTTATTTAACAATATATAGGCCGGTCCATCGAGATCTCAATTTCCCCGAGAAAAGATGAAGTCAAGAATTGTACAAGAGTACTTTCTGACCTTCATGGAAAGATTTCCTGAAGATGTGCTTGTCATGGAATACTTTCATCCTACTCTTGTAAATCTTCGAGTTCTCATAAGCATCGTTCTGGATCTTGTCAAGCTCATTAATTTGGAGTTTGTGAAGCGAGCTAGCCTTGTCAACGTCAAAGTTCAATGCCCGAATTGCCCAATAAGCTTTGTGTTCAATCTCCACAAGCAAGTGACAAACTTTCCCATATACAAGTCTATAGGAGGACATTCCAATGGGGGTCTTGTAAGCGGTACGGTGAGCCCAAAGAGCATCATCTAATCTTAGCGACCAATCTTTGCGATCCAACCTCATCATCTTTTCCAAAATTTATTTGATATCCCGATCGGAAATTTTAGCTTGCCCACTTGTCTATGGGTGGTATGGGGTACTCACTTTATGTCTAATGTCATATTTCTTCATTAAGGCTTCAAATGGCCTATTGCAAAAGTGAGAACCGCCATCACTTATGATGGTTCGAGGCGTTCCAAATCTAAATAATATGTTTTCTTTAAGGAAATTTAGAACCGTACGATGATCGTTGGTTCTACATGAAATCGCCTCTATCCACGTGGACACATAGTTTACGTCGAGCAATATGTAGGCATGTCCAAAAGATGAGGGGAATGGTCCCATGAAATCGATGCCCCAATAGTCAAAGACTTCAAGATGTTGAATTGGGGCAAGGGGCATCATATTCCTATGAGACAACCCTCCTAGCTTTTGACAGCGCTTGCATGCGTTGCAAAACGCGTGGGTATCCTTAAATAGAGTGGGCCAATAAAAACCACACTGTAGAATTTTAGCAGTGATTTTCTTGGTGGAAAAATGACCCCCACATGCTTGATCATGGCAAAAGGAGATGATAGAATTATGTTCATCATCGGGACACATCTCTTAATTATTTGATCTGGGCAATATTTAAAGAATAAAGGTTCATCTCAGAAAAATCTGCGCACTTCCCTTAGAAATTTTCATTTATCCTGCGCAGTCCAATGAGTTGGCATCGCACCTGTGGAAAGATAGTTTACACTATCAGCGTACCACGGTGGAAGCATAGCAAAAAAGAGTTGCTCATCAGGGAATGAGTCCTCAATAGGTGACTCGTTAATGGAACTTAGTAAAACTAGGCGGGATAGATGGTCCGCCACCACGTTCTCTAATATTTTTATATCCTTAATCTCTAAGTCAAATTCTTGAAGGAGTAGGATCCATCTAAGCAAACGGGGCTTAACTGTAAGACCCGTACCCTGAATTGCCCTCCGTACGTTTAGTTTCGGTACTGGTACGTCCCGGACGGACTAGATTAGAGAGCCTTGATCGCGACCCTGATTTAGTACCGCAACGACCCAAGACTTGTACCCTTGCGACCGCGCGGGCGCCACGATTCCAACGCCGCGCGGCACGCCCCATTGCGATACCCGGTGTGTTAGATGCATACGTTCGTGCAATTCGAGGTGGGCCACGCAACGCGCGTGTGGCGTGGGCCCCATTTGCACAATTCCCAACAACTTGTCAACTCAATCAACATCACCCTCACCCATACCCCCATCATTATCTAGCCATCATCACCATACCCACCCCATCCTCTCTCACCAAAAGTCAACTCTAACCCATACCTCTCATGCTCTCTCCCATCATCACCATCATCATCATGACATCATGCACCCCCCTCTTCCCATACAAGAGCCATACGTGGGGGGGGTGGCTTCTCAATTGCAAGATTTGAGAGAGAGAGAGAGAGAGAGAGAGAGAGAGAGAGAGAGAGAGAGAGAGAAGAGAGAGAAGTAGAGAGATTTAGAGGGAGATCAAGAGAGAGAAAGAGAGAGTTAGAGAGATTGAAGGTGAAGATCAAGCTTGGAGGACCCCGATCATCATCCGGACCGTCCAATCGGCAATCCAACCGTCCAACCATCATTGTGAGTGCATACCTTTCCCCCTTTTTCTCGTTTACTTTTCGTTTTCTTTCCTTGGTCCCACCTTGTGATGGGCAATGAGATGGATGGGCTGGATCGTCCATGAATGGGTCCCACCTTTTGATGGTGTGGATCCCACTTGGGGGCCTATTTTGTGGCATATTTAGTGTGGCCAATAGACCACCATGATGTATGTTGTTCATCCACGCTGTCCACCATGTGGGCCCACCATGTGATGGCCCAGCTGATAGATGGAGTGGATCTTACACATGTGGGCCCCACTTGAAGTTATTAAAAAAAAAAAAGAAAAAAAAAAGAAAAAAGAAAAGAATGAAAGAGAAGGCCGCTGGACAGCCAGCGTCCAGAGGACGCTGCTGCCCAGCAGCGCTGGAACTTTGGGAGTTGACCGTGGGTCCCCACTCGTGGGACCCACCTTGATGTATGTATTAGATCCACGCTGTCCATTTGTTTCTCCAGCCCATTTTAGGGCTGGATGTCAAAAATGAAGCAGATCCAGATCTCAGGTGGACCACACCATAGAAAACAGTAAAGGCAAGGATGCCTACTGTCGAAACTTCTTTGGCCCACCGTGATGTTTGTAGATGGAATCACCTGCCCAATATTGGGCTTATTAGGTCCCCAGCGAGTTGGGAAACCTGATGGACGGATTGGATCTTCCCTAAGTGGGCCCTACCTGAAATAATTAAGAAAACAAAAAAAAAAAGAAAAAAAAAATGACAACGTCCAGACGCTGGACGTTCACAGCGTCTGGGACGCTGGAACCGTCCAGCGTCAGGACGGCTGGAATGGGGTCCCCACTCGTGGGACCCACCTTGATGTTTGTGTTCCATCCACACCGTCTATCTGTTTTCCCATATCATTTTAGGGCTAAGGCCCAAATATGAAGCAGATTCAATTCTTAAGCGGACCGCACCACAGGAAACAGTGGAGAATATGATGTCCACTGTCGAGACTGCCTCGGCCCACGCTGATGTTTGTAGACCCCGTAACATACCCAACATTGGGCTCGTTAGGTCCCCCATGAGTTAGGGAACCTGATGAACGGGTTGGATCAGCCTTGTGTGGGCCCCACTGGAGGAAAACCACAGAAAAACAAAAAAAAAAGAAAAAGAAAAAGATAAGAGAAGGGCTCTGACGCGCTGGGCGTACCAGCGTCCTTGGACGCTGGCTCGTCCCAGCTGGTGGCCCAGTTGTGGGTCCCACCATGATGCATGTGCTGTAATCCACACCGTTCATCCGTTTGGGGAGATCATTTTAAGGCATGACTCCAAGATTGAGACAGATCCAAATCTCCAGTGGGCCCCACCACAGAAAATAGTGAGGACAGTGACAGACCGTTTAAACCTACCTATGGCCCACCATGATGTTTATCTGAGATCCAACCTGTTCATAAGTTCACACATATATGGAGAAAGGAAAAACAAAAATATCAGATTGATCAAAAGCTTGTGGGCCCCACTTGCGGAGAGGATATAAAAGAAAATATATATATATATATATAAAAAAAAATAAAAAAATAAAAATATGAAAGCTGGCCACTGGACAGACAGCGTCCAGGGGACGCTGCTGCCCAGCGGCGCAGCCTATGGGTAATGTCAATGGGCCCCACTCGTTGGGCCCACCTAGAGTGTATGCGCTTTATCCATTCCGTCCATATGTTTTTCAACTCATTTTAGTGGCTGAGCCAAATTTAAGCATATCCAAACCTCTAGTGGATCATGCCACGGAAACAGTGGGAATTATGATCTCCACCGTTGAAACCTTCCCAGGCTCTACAGTGATGTTTTATTTGTCATTTAACCTGTTCATAAGATCACATGGATATGGGTGAAGGGGGAAACAAAAATGTTAGTTTGACTCAAAACTCTTGGGGCCCATTTGGGTGCTACGCTCTATGGGTCCCACCACGATGTATCTGTTTTATGTATGCCGCCCATCTGTTTTTCTATATTATTTTAAGGCCATGGGCCCTCATAATGAGGTAAATACAAACCTCAAGTGGACCACATTGTAGGGAAACCGTGGCCATTGATGCCCACCTTTGAAACCTTCCTTGGGGCCATTGTAATGTTTGTTTTTCCATCTAACCAAAGGTGATGGGGCCCAACTTTGGGTCCCACCTTGATGAATGTTGAGTATATCGTGTCGTTCTTCTTGGCAGGGGTGTGGGCCCAGTTTTAGGTGGGCCACACGTAGAAAATAAGGGTGATTGAATGCTTACCATTGGAAACTTTACAGGACCCATCTGTTATATTTATTTGCCATTCTTCTTGTTAATAAGTCACCCAGCCATGGGTAGGGTTCCACACATGTGGTGTGCGGGCCTTACCATGGTGTTTGATTGCCATCTTACTTGATTAGTAGGAAAGCACAAATATTGAGTTGATCCCAAACTGTTGTAGCCCCTTTGATGTATGTGGCTTCCCCACTCCTTTGTGCGGTTATACCCAACCACGGGTCCACCTTGTTATGCATGTGTTCTATCCACGTCAGCTATTGGCCTCCATGGTGCGATATGTATGTCGGCCATCCATAAGGACCGCCTTAATTTTGTGCTTAATCCAAACCATCCAAATGAATGAACCCTAGCATGTTATCTACAGGATGGCCCTTGGGACCACCTTAGTGTGCGTGTTCGAATGACCGCGTTGTCCATCCCGTGGACCCACCTTGATGATTAGTTGTGTAAACCCTTATTGAAAGGTCATCCTTAGAGTTTACTTGATCCAAGTCACAGGACTACCTTCTTAAACTCACCCTGTGGAACCGTCTTGTCAATTCACCTTGTTAACTCACCATGTTGACCCGCTTTGTTGACCCGCCTTGTTGACTCACCTTGTTGACTCACCATGTTGATTGATCTTAGCAACTCAGCTTGTATACTCATATGACTCACCCCTTCTACCCTTGTACCCAACTATTAAAGACCACCATATCATGTATATCTCATCCACACCGTCCGTTTACCCTTAGGACGAGTGTTGGGCTCATCCTCGACGTTCGAATGTCATCTAGGCCATTCATTATATGGAGCCTATCTTGTAGTATGAGGTTAGACCTGTTGTCCCTTTTTGGACCTCATTGTATTGACCATCTATCGCAGATTACCCTACCATTTATAATCCTCTGTCATGACACGTCTATCTTGCAACCCCTTCTATGACATTCCTTTCATGGACCATTATTGTGTTCATCCCAACTGTACTACAGGATTATGGGTCTCGGCATGATTTTGAGTATTCCACTCTTGCCGCTCAAGTATGTTCTACCTTTGATGTGTCGGTAGTGTATTCAATCATTTTCTTTCCATTTGGGTTATCTAAATATTGAAGGTTAATCCACACCGTTCAGTTGTTGGAACGTCTGTGTTGTTGTATACCATCCATTTAGAGTCTTATCTCTTTATGTTTGCTTGTATTATAAGTGAATTATCTTTTTATGCTATTTTTGATATGTCTGTTGCCACACGTAGTGTTGTTAGAATACTCATATATGATCTTTATACTATATGCTTCGACGATCACCATGCATGTGTAATGAGTATGCATCCCGAATCACCATTGTTAGTTGGGGACCACTAGGGCATAAACGCATTCATAAAGCATTCGAGATGTAGTTGCGCAAACGTAATTCATGTGCTCTCTATCGCAAACCTCTCCAATAGGTATGGGACTATTCGAGGACAGGAATCTATCATCCTGACTTACACTGTATGGTAGGAATAGCTTAGCATACCTTGTAGCCCTTGGTGCGAGATTCCCTGGCTAGCGACATCCCGCACTATGACTCGATCATTCATATGTGTCCCCTCATCTTAATGATATCTCAAATAGGTTGGACTAGATTGATTTATTGCCATCGTGGTAGATGGGCTACTTGTTGGCACTCATACTGTATACTTGACTCATGCATCATGAATGCTTGGCTCATCTGATTGTCTTGTATCAACCGGCCATATCGGTCGTGATTGTCGTGCAATTCATTACCAGCTGACGGTGACATTGTGTTTGAGACCTTATAGTTTTATGGTGCTCTTTGGAGACTTGCACGGGCATGTCGTCCCACATTTGTATGCATGGTTGCATTTCGCACCGTCTGCTTGTGCCGCATATAGCATGGTTACTACGTTGCAACCACAGCTCCATCGTGGTTTGCAGAACACCGGAAATGTGTGATCTTTAAACTGGATGCCAAAGATGTCCCTGGGTGAAAGTCCCTGATCCCGTTGGTACCAAGGTGGGTGCTCCATTCAAGGACCGGGTGGTTTAATCATACACCAGTATGCCGAATACCAAACGGCGGTGTTATCCACTGCACGTGGTCAGTTTGGAAGGAGGTCTGACCTAACCTGCCGGAAGAGTGTTGGCAAAGGGGGTTGAGTTTGACCAGCTGTGAGTAGGTCCGCTATTGCACCAGATAGGCTTTGGCATTCTACTGGTGAGTAGTGAGGTCTGTGAGACCCCGGTGATGTTCCGTTTCAGAGATGGTATTGGTATCAGTGATGTGACTGATGTTCTGTATGGTGTGGGACGGACCTGATGTGGGCGGGTGTGATGTGGGCGAGGCTGTAAGCCTGGGCGAGCTACCACACTGGCGAGCTACCAGTTCCGAGTCCTGCATTGCTTACGTGATCGCGTTATGACTGTTCGCATCTGGACCACTGTACTGAGATGTGGTGATTTGCATACATGCATTGGATCATTGTATGTGACATTAGGCCCTGTAGGCCATTGTATAGTGAGAGTATATAGCATTGGTAGGCTGGTTACCTGTATTGCATGCTTGCATAGCCATGGTAGGCTAGTTATATGTATTGCATGTTTGCACAGCCGTGATAGACTAGTTATTCATATCACATGATCGTGTAGCCTAATTGGGCTAAGTTTTGGTTTAGTCTTCTCATCATGCTTTACTGCTTACTCTGATATTTATCATGTTTGTCATACGCATTGTGCACGCACACACGCACTCACGAAGCTTCGTTCGAAGCTTATGCGCGTTTGTTACGCTGCAGGTTCTACCAGAGTATATCAGCAACGTTGGGTTGGAATTGGGAGTGCAGTAGCAGAAGGTGCCGAAGTGTGCACAGTTTTTATATTTACGCATTGTATATTTACTTTCCAGTACTGTATATAAACGAAATGATTTAGTGGAAATATTGTGTTTGTCTTTGATGGTACTCATATTGTGATGCTCATGTTTTCAAAAAAAAATTTCAGACCCTAAAATCCTCCTTGTGGTATCCCAGGATCGGAACCTGACGTGTAGGGTTAGGATCCGAGATCGGGGTACTACGGAGGCTGCCACCTCTGAATTCGGGTTACAGCGAATGGACGTCGAGAACCGAATTTGGGGCGTGACAGGAGTTGGTATCAGAGCATGATTTGGGAGCTACCTGTGAACAACACAATGTTTCTACTTAGTGTTTTAGGATTAGATCACCCCTCACTTGTTGATGTTTGCGAACTTAGAATCACTAGAATTCCCAATGGTATAGTTCTTTAATCGTAATATGTTTGTAGTTTTCTGAGGCTAAGGGTTTCTTGTCCCTTCTTTTTTTAAAAGATGGACGCGACACCAGTAGCTGAAGTTGAGGCTGGTACGTCCCAGCCAGAGTTAGCACCTGTCACCCTAGTAAGCGCAGAGCAATTCCAAGGGATGCTCCGGTTGATGACCGCTTTGTTCGAGCAACAACAAGCACCCCCGAGTGACAGCAGGAAGAGGAAGTTCTCCCCTAGCAGTTCCCAGACGACACAGTTTTCAGAGAAGACCCCGTCGCGGATCTCAGGTCACTGTTTCGAGTGCGGTGAAGCTGGCCATCGAAGGAAGGAATGCCCTCAGCGACCAAGAGCACCTAAACAACAACCATGGCGCAGAGCACCGATTGCACCAATCCCTCCGATCGAAGGTCCTCGAAGAACTAGGCGTCAAAGAAAGGTTCATCCGCAGAAGCCGCCTACGACATCAGGAGCACCCGACCTCCAAAAGCCATTCAAGGGCACTTGTTTCAAGTGTGGCGAGATTGGACACCGAGTTAGGGACTGCCCATCCCGTCAGTAGCAGTACTAGAGCGTTGTTCCCTCGACCCCGACATTTTGCGGTAGACACCAGAGGAGATTGACACCATCAAGAGCTGTACGCATGCTATATGGACTTAGCGATGTTGCAAACTTTCATTGATTTTTTGTATGTTTTTTTGTTTTTATCTATATATCTGTGTGGTTTGCCTTGACTTCGTTTCGTTGTGAATTTCGAGGACGAAATTTTTATAAGGAGGGGAGAGTTGTAAGACCCGTACCCTGAATTGCCCTCCGTACGTTTAGTTTCGGTACTGGTACGTCCCGGACGGACCAGATTAGAGAGCCTTGATCGCGACCCTGATTTAGTACCGCAACGACCCAAGACTTGTACCCTTGCGACCGCGCGGGCGCCACGATTCCAACGCCGCGCGGCACGCCCCATTGCGATACCCGGTGTGTTAGATGCATACGTTCGTGCAATTCGAGGTGGGCCACGCAACGCGCGTGTGGCGTGGGCCCCATTTGCACAATTCCCAACAACTTGTCAACTCAATCAACATCACCCTCACCCATACCCCCATCATTATCTAGCCATCATCACCATACCCACCCCATCCTCTCTCACCAAAAGTCAACTCTAACCCATACCTCTCATGCTCTCTCCCATCATCACCATCATCATCATGACATCATGCACCCCCCTCTTCCCATACAAGAGCCATACGTGGGGGGGGGTGGCTTCTCAATTGCAAGATTTGAGAGAGAGAGAGAGAGAGAGAGAGAGAGAGAGGGAGAGAGAGAGAGAGAGAGAGAGAGAGAGAGAGAGAGAAGAGAGAGAAGTAGAGAGATTTAGAGGGAGATCAAGAGAGAGAAAGAGAGAGTTAGAGAGATTGAAGGTGAAGATCAAGCTTGGAGGACCCCGATCATCATCCGGACCGTCCGATCGGCAATCCAACCGTCCAACCATCATTGTGAGTGCATACCTTTCCCCCTTTTTCTCGTTTACTTTTCGTTTTCTTTCCTTGGTCCCACCTTGTGATGGGCAATGAGATGGATGGGCTGGATCGTCCATGAATGGGTCCCACCTTTTGATGGTGTGGATCCCACTTGGGGGCCTATTTTGTGGCATATTTAGTGTGGCCAATAGACCACCATGATGTATGTTGTTCATCCACGCTGTCCACCATGTGGGCCCACCATGTGATGGCCCAGCTGATAGATGGAGTGGATCTTACACATGTGGGCCCCACTTGAAGTTATTAAAAAAAAAAAAGAAAAAAAAAAAGAAAAAAAAAAAGAATGAAAGAGAAGGCCGCTGGACAGCCAGCGTCCAGAGGACGCTGCTGCCCAGCAGCGCTGGAACTTTGGGAGTTGACCGTGGGTCCCCACTCGTGGGACCCACCTTGATGTATGTATTAGATCCACGCTGTCCATTTGTTTCTCCAGCCCATTTTAGGGCTGGACGTCAAAAATGAAGCAGATCCAGATCTCAGGTGGACCACACCATAGAAAACAGTAAAGGCAAGGATGCCTACTGTCGAAACTTCTTTGGCCCACCGTGATGTTTGTAGATGGAATCACCTGCCCAATATTGGGCTTATTAGGTCCCCAGCGAGTTGGGAAACCTGATGGACGGATTGGATCTTCCCTAAGTGGGCCCTACCTGAAATAATTAAGAAAACAAAAAAAAAAAAGAAAAAAAAAATGACAACGTCCAGACGCTGGACGTTCACAGCGTCTGGGACGCTGGAACCGTCCAGCGTCAGGACGGCTGGAATGGGGTCCCCACTCGTGGGACCCACCTTGATGTTTGTGTTCCATCCACACCGTCTATCTGTTTTCCCATATCATTTTAGGGCTAAGGCCCAAATATGAAGCAGATTCAATTCTTAAGCGGACCGCACCACAGGAAACAGTGGAGAATATGATGTCCACTGTCGAGACTGCCTCGACCCACGCTGATGTTTGTAGACCCCGTAACATACCCAACATTGGGCTCGTTAGGTCCCCCATGAGTTAGGGAACCTGATGAACGGGTTGGATCAGCATTGTGTGGGCCCCACTGGAGGAAAACCACAGAAAAACAAAAAAAAAAAGAAAAAGAAAAAGATAAGAAAAGGGCTCTGACGCGCTGGGCGTACCAGCGTCCTTGGACGCTGGCTCGTCCCAGCTGGTGGCCCAGTTGTGGGTCCCACCATGATGCATGTGCTGTAATCCACACCGTTCATCCGTTTGGGGAGATCATTTTAAGGCATGACTCCAAGATTGAGACAGATCCAAATCTCCAGTGGGCCCCACCACAGAAAATAGTGAGGACAGTGACAGACCGTTTAAACCTACCTATGGCCCACCATGATGTTTATCTGAGATCCAACCTGTTCATAAGTTCACACATATATGGAGAAAGGAAAAACAAAAATATCAGATTGATCAAAAGCTTGTGGGCCCCACTTGCGGAGAGGATATAAAAGAAAATATATATATATATATATAAAAAAATAAAAAAATAAAAATATGAAAGCTGGCCACTGGACAGACAGCGTCCAGGGGACGCTGCTGCCCAGCGGCGCAGCCTATGGGTAATGTCAATGGGCCCCACTCGTTGGGCCCACCTAGAGTGTATGCGCTTTATCCATTCCGTCCATATGTTTTTCAACTCATTTTAGTGACTGAGCCAAATTTAAGCATATCCAAACCTCTAGTGGATCATGCCACGGAAACAGTGGGAATTATGATCTCCACCGTTGAAACCTTCCCAGGCTCTACAGTGATGTTTTATTTGTCATTTAACCTGTTCATAAGATCACATGGATATGGGTGAAGGGGGAAACAAAAATGTTAGTTTGACTCAAAACTCTTGGGGCCCATTTGGGTGCTACGCTCTATGGGTCCCACCACGATGTATCTGTTTTATGTATGCCGCCCATCTGTTTTTCTATATTATTTTAAGGCCATGGGCCCTCATAATGAGGTAAATACAAACCTCAAGTGGACCACATTGTAGGGAAACCGTGGCCATTGATGCCCACCTTTGAAACCTTCCTTGGGGCCATTGTAATGTTTGTTTTTCCATCTAACCAAAGGTGATGGGGCCCAACTTTGGGTCCCACCTTGATGAATGTTGAGTATATCGTGTCGTTCTTCTTGGCAGGGGTGTGGGCCCAGTTTTAGGTGGGCCACACGTAGAAAATAAGGGTGATTGAATGCTTACCATTGGAAACTTTACAGGACCCATCTGTTATATTTATTTGCCATTCTTCTTGTTAATAAGTCACCCAGCCATGGGTAGGGTTCCACACATGTGGTGTGCGGGCCTTACCATGGTGTTTGATTGCCATCTTACTTGATTAGTAGGAAAGCACAAATATTGAGTTGATCCCAAACTGTTGTAGCCCCTTTGATGTATGTGGCTTCCCCACTCCTTTGTGCGGTTATACCCAACCACGGGTCCACCTTGTTATGCATGTGTTCTATCCACGTCAGCTATTGGCCTCCATGGTGCGATATGTATGTCGGCCATCCATAAGGACCGCCTTAATTTTGTGCTTAATCCAAACCATCCAAATGAATGAACCCTAGCATGTTATCTACAGGATGGCCCTTGGGACCACCTTAGTGTGCGTGTTCGAATGACCGCGTTGTCCATCCCGTGGACCCACCTTGATGATTAGTTGTGTAAACCCTTATTGAAAGGTCATCCTTAGAGTTTGCTTGATCCAAGTCACAGGACTACCTTCTTAAACTCACCCTGTGGAACCGTCTTGTCAATTCACCTTGTTAACTCACCATGTTGACCCGCTTTGTTGACCCGCCTTGTTGACTCACCTTGTTGACTCACCATGTTGATTGATCTTAGCAACTCAGCTTGTATACTCATATGACTCACCCCTTCTACCCTTGTACCCAACTATTAAAGACCACCATATCATGTATATCTCATCCACACCGTCCGTTTACCCTTAGGACGAGTGTTGGGCTCATCCTCGACGTTCGAATGTCATCTAGGCCATCCATTATATGGAGCCTATCTTGTAGTATGAGGTTAGACCTGTTGTCCCTTTTTGGACCTCATTGTATTGACCATCTATCGCAGATTACCCTACCATTTATAATCCTCTGTCATGACACGTCTATCTTGCAACCCCTTCTATGACATTCCTTTTATGGACCATTATTGTGTTCATCCCAACTGTACTACAGGATTATGGGTCTCGGCATGATTTTGAGTATTCCACTCTTGCCGCTCAAGTATGTTCTACCTTTGATGTGTCGGTAGTGTATTCAATCATTTTCTTTCCATTTGGGTTATCTAAATATTGAAGGTTAATCCACACCGTTCAGTTGTTGGAACGTCTGTGTTGTTGTATACCATCCATTTAGAGTCTTATCTCTTTATGTTTGCTTGTATTATAAGTGAATTATCTTTTTATGCTATTTTTGATATGTCTGTTGCCACACGTAGTGTTGTTAGAATACTCATATATGATCTTTATACTATATGCTTCGACGATCACCATGCATGTGTAATGAGTATGCATCCCGAATCACCATTGTTAAGTTGGGGACCACTAGGGCATAAACGCATTCATAAAGCATTCGAGATGTAGTTGCGCAAACGTAATTCATGTGCTCTCTATCGCAAACCTCTCCAATAGGTATGGGACTATTCGAGGACAGGAATCTATCATCCTGACTTACACTGTATGGTAGGAATAGCTTAGCATACCTTGTAGCCCTTGGTGCGAGATTCCCTGGCTAGCGACATCCCGCACTATGACTCGATCATTCATATGTGTCCCCTCATCTTAATGATATCTCAAATAGGTTGGACTAGATTGATTTATTGCCATCGTGGTAGATGGGCTACTTGTTGGCACTCATACTGTATACTTGACTCATGCATCATGAATGCTTGGCTCATCTGATTGTCTTGTATCAACCGGCCATATCGGTCGTGATTGTCGTGCAATTCATTACCAGCTGACGGTGACATTGTGTTTGAGACCTTATAGTTTTATGGTGCTCTTTGGAGACTTGCACGGGCATGTCGTCCCACATTTGTATGCATGGTTGCATTTCGCACCGTCTGCTTGTGCCGCATATAGCATGGTTACTACGTTGCAACCACAGCTCCATCGTGGTTTGCAGAACACCGGAAATGTGTGATCTTTAAACTGGATGCCAAAGATGTCCCTGGGTGAAAGTCCCTGATCCCGTTGGTACCAAGGTGGGTGCTCCATTCAAGGACCGGGTGGTTTAATCATACACCAGTATGCCGAATACCAAACGGCGGTGTTATCCACTGCACGTGGTCAGTTTGGAAGGAGGTCTGACCTAACCTGCCAGAAGAGTGTTGGCAAAGGGGGTTGAGTTTGACCAGCTGTGAGTAGGTCCGCTATTGCACCAGATAGGCTTTGGCATTCTACTGGTGAGTAGTGAGGTCTGTGAGACCCCGGTGATGTTCCGTTTCAGAGATGGTATTGGTATCAGTGATGTGACTGATGTTCTGTATGGTGTGGGACGGACCTGATGTGGGCGGGTGTGATGTGGGCGAGGCTGTAAGCCTGGGCGAGCTACCACACTGGCGAGCTACCAGTTCCGAGTCCTGCATTGCTTACGTGATCGCGTTATGACTGTTCGCATCTGGACCACTGTACTGAGATGTGGTGATTTGCATACATGCATTGGATCATTGTATGTGACATTAGGCCCTGTAGGCCATTGTATAGTGAGAGTATATAGCCTTGGTAGGCTGGTTACCTGTATTGCATGCTTGCATAGCCATGGTAGGCTAGTTATATGTATTGCATGTTTGCACAGCCGTGATAGACTAGTTATTCATATCACATGATCGTGTAGCCTAATTGGGCTAAGTTTTGGTTTAGTCTTCTCATCATGCTTTACTGCTTACTCTGATATTTATCATGTTTGTCATACGCATTGTGCACGCACACACACACTCACGAAGCTTCGTTCGAAGCTTATGCGCGTTTGTTACGCTGCAGGTTCTACCAGAGTATATCAGCAACGTTGGGTTGGAATTGGGAGTGCAGTAGCAGAAGGTGCCGAAGTGTGCACAGTTTTTATGTTTACGCATTGTATATTTACTTTCCAGTACTGTATATAAACGAAATGATTTAGTGGAAATATTGTGTTTGTCTTTGATGGTACTCATATTGTGATGCTCATGTTTTCAAAAAAAAATTTCAGACCCTAAAATCCTCCTTGTGGTATCCCAGGATCGGAACCTGACGTGTAGGGTTAGGATCCGAGATCGGGGTACTACGGAGGCTGCCACCTCTGAATTCGGGTTACAGCAAATGGACGTCGAGAACCGAATTTGGGGCGTGACATTAACATCCTTCATAGAAAGAAGGTATTTCAGCGTCGCATGATCCGTGTAAACTATGACCTTGGATCCTATCAAGTACGCCTTGAACTTATCCAGGGCAAAAACAATGGCTAGGAGCTCCTTCTTCGTAGTCGAGTAATTCACTTGGGCAGGGTTCAAGGTCCTACACGCATTGTAGATAACGCGGGGCTTCTTGTCCTTCTTTTGCCCTAACACCGCCCCAATAGCATAATCGCTCGCATCGCACATCAAC
>PVNU02000911.1:0-65817 GCA_003013855.2 Liriodendron chinense | reverse complement strand
GATTAAATACACATCATACTCACATCCTAATTAGGCCCATTTAGCTACATCGTTTTTTTATGTGTTTGGCAATAAGCTTTTGATCATCGTATTCGCAATTATCCGGTTTGTCCTTATATATTAAATAGACACTAGATCACACTGAACATTTTCTTTGACAAAATTGTATTTTACTCCAATATGCTTCGCTTAACTAGAATACTTGTCATTTTTTAAGTAACATATTGCTGCAACATTATCACAATAATTCTTAATGCCTTTAAAATGGTATTGGCAACCTGAAGTCATTAATTGAAGATCTACAATCATATAGCCTGGGTGGTGGCCTAAAAGCACACCACGGACTTTGCTTCCATTATAGAAGTAAATAATACTTCTCAACAAAATAACTCTGCTAGCAAGCAAAAAGACATAATTAAATGTTGACTTTCTATTGTCAATACCTCTCACATAATCGAAGTCAGAATATCCAATTAATTTTAATTGATTGGATGTTTTATGTGTGAGCATGTAATCTTCAATCTTCTCTAAGTAGTTCATAACTTTCTTTATAGCTTTTCAGTGATCTAATTTAGGATCATTCTGATATATTCTCAACATTATAATAGCAAAGTTGTTGTCCAATATTACAACAACAAAGTTGATATTGACCCAAGTGCAAGTCGGTGCATACATAAGGCTCCCCACCATAGAAGCATAAGGGTTATCTTTCATCTATACTCATTTTACATCATTTTATGAGCATTGGTCCTAGCTGAATTTATCTCCTTTGATAATAGGTGCATTACCAACTCTACAGTTCTTCATATTGTACATTTCAAAAATTCTTTCAATATAAGCTTTCTGAGATAGTCCAAGCGGTTGGTGTGGTCTATCTCAATACATCTCAATACCGATAATGAAAGTACTTACATCCATATATTTCATTTTGAAATTTTTAGAGAGAAAAATCTTTAATTTCTCACAATATACTCAAATCATTGTCAGCAAGCAAAATATCATCTGCATATAACAAAACAAAAAAAAAAAAAAAAAAAAAAAACTTACTTACATTTAAATATAAATATTGATTTGCAATTTTCTTGAAAACTAAAGGCAACAATTATGTGGTTAAAATTGAGATACTATTGTTTGAAGGCTTGTTTAAATCCATATATGAATTTATTTATTTTAATTTGCACAATACCTAAAGTCAGTTGGCTTATTCACGTAGACTCCTCATTTAAGTTTTCATTCAAGAATGAAATTTTCATATCCATCTGATATAGCTTGAGATCATAATGAGCCATCAGAGCCAAAATGATTCTGAGTGAATCATTTTTAAATACACGAGAAAGTCTCGTGATAATCAATGCCTTCTCTCCGAATGAATCATTTAACAACCAAAGCGTTAATAGCCCTAACTTTTCTTTTAGTAAATAGACATAACGATATTGTGATTAGTCATCAATAAAGGTGATGAAGTACTTTTTCGAGTAATACAGGGGGAAATTGTCTACATATATTAATATGTATCTATTTTAAGAGTTTTTTTATTATGTGGCATCTTTCTTATTAGTTTTAAGTTGTTTTTCTTCTATACTAAAATCCGTGAAATCAACAGTGTCCAAATCTCTTCCCTCTCTCACTGACCTCATAATTTTGTCTTTAGATATGTAACATAAATGTCATTGTCATAACATCGAGGAATCATCATTAGGCATAATCATGTTCAAATCCAACATCCATATGCAGATTAAGGAGAGATTGCTCAAATATGAAATTCAAATTCAACTAATAAAGACCATTATTTAAATATCCAGTACCAACTAAAACATTATTCTTATATAAACTAAAATGACTATTTACAAAATGATAGCTAAAGCTTTCTTTGTCCAATCTAAATAAGGAAATTAAATTTCTAAATATATGTGTACATAAAAAGTATTATTCAAGTCCAATTGAAAGCCGGTTACTAAAATTAGTTTACAAATGCCAATTGCTCGTACTTCAGACTCCAATCAGTTTTTCATATAAACGTTCTTCTCTTCATCACTTGTATTCCTGCTTGAAAGAAATTCATGCATTAAATTTGGAATATAAATAGTTGCACTTTAACTAATCTACTAATAATTTGAAGGAACATCAACAAAATTAGCTTGAAATCATACGAATGTTAAATTATTACCTCTTGATGTGAACTAGTTCTTTCATTTTTTACAATTTTCTGGAGGTGCTCTTTTTTACAAAAGAAACATCTCATTTTGTTAGGATCATTGTTGTCCTTACTTACATCAAGTGTGAGGTTTTTTTTTTTCTTTGGTGGACTCCTTTTACATTTTCCAGATTTTCTCTTTTCATTTTATTCTCCTTTGATATAAAGTAGACAATGTATCCTCCTTATCTAAGTCATAATTCCCATTACACATATATGCTTTGCAATTTATTAAGATTCATTTTATCTTTATTGGACTTATAATGAATCTTAAATGGTTTTAAACTACTGAGGAAGACAAACTTAAAATAAATTGTATAAAATCTTGTTTACTTTCATATCTAGGGCATCAAGTTGCGTTGTATGTGTGTCATTTCAAGAATTTACACTTGCACACCCCCCTCAGTCTATCATACTTATAGTTGTTAACTTTTCCATTAAGTTTCAGCCAACAGATTTATGTGCTGATACAATACATGAGACTCGAACGGTTTTGATCGCTCCTAACTTTTTATATTAAACCTTAGCTTTAAGAGAACTCTCAATTATGAAGGTTAAAGATAGCTCATCAATGCACATGGCCAAGTCTAAATTCATAAAGCTCAATACAAACTAAATTTCTTTATGCCAAGAATAATTAGGTCCGTTAATGTGGGAATATTATAAGAGAGTGATGTCAATGTTTTGACATACTGAAAAGATTAATATATTCACTAATTACTTAAAATGCTTTAAGATTCACGCTTTTCAATGATCCAAAGTAATTCTAAAAAGCATCTATAGACTTATTCTAGTGAACGACCCATTGCATCGTTGTAATCCTTTTTTGGGCCAAAACTACAACTTGCTATTGTTCTACTTAGTGGATAAGCAACATTACCCATGCAGCTAAATAATCAATTATTTCATAATTAAGAAAAAATTATACATTTGTATCTTGCTCTAAGTCTGGCACCTAAATCTTTTTGACACAGATCCCGCATCTAGGAACATGACATATATTTCACGCTCACAAGTCACATCCACAAACTAATACATAATACCAATCCAAAAATCAAACATTTTCCCAACTCAAACCAAGTAACCATTAATTAAATAAAATAAAATATGTTAATCATCAGTACCATCATAAATAATTTTAAAATTAAACAGAAAAATCAATATAAGAATAAAAATATAACTAGTCATTCTTTCTTTATACACTTATTTATAATCTCAATTCTGAAATTTAAAATTCCAAAAGGTTAAGTTGTGAAGCTTAGTGAGTAAACTTTAAGTTTGAAAGAAAACACATCCGATTCGAATAAAATATTTTTATCAAATCAAGACTAATAAACGAATATTACAAATAAATCATGAATGAATAGGTACAACTTATGCAAGAGTATCCGCATGCATGTAGAAATTTAATGTATTTAATATGTGACAAAATTATGGACAAATGAATAACTATGCAGAAAGTAACCATAATAATCAATATAGTTGATCCTTTTGAATACCAGAATCATTTCACACAAGTTACCCAAAACTCTCCATTAAATTACCTGGCTTGACCATGGTAACCTTTTACAATCCTGACATACTCACTTACTCACGTAGCCTTACAGTGAGTAGTCGATTTATACGTTAGTTAGTCAAACGACTATTGGACCTAACCGTAGCCTTTTGCCATCCTTACATGCTTATTAATGCAACCCATGATAGAGGTTTAAAGAGACACCAATTTGGCTTCTAAGACTTTTAACTCAAAGGTCTCGATCATCCCACTTATTTGCATTTTAGAGATTTTTCAACCAAGAATTTTTTATCCATGTCCAACGGTAAGCCCATTGCTTCCTGAGGTATGGTCTTAAGCCTTTGATTTGCCTCTTTTTTAAGGCTTGTAAACTAAAATGATATGTTAAAATAGATGGACAATATGGATAAATTATATACGAGCCCCTAACATGATTGTCTATCTCTAGCTAGTTAATGGTTGGGCGTAGCTCCCAATCCACATCGGAAATGAAGAGAGTAGATTAGGTGAGACTCCGGCCTCACCTAAGGCAGTGCAGCCCTTAATGTGGGGGTTTTGTAGGGCCACCTTGATGTATGTATTATGTATCCATGCGGTCCATTCATTTTTCCATATTATTTTATGACATTATACGGAAAATGACACAAGTCAATTATCAGGTGGACCATACCACAGGAAATAGTGTTGATTTACTATATGTATGCTACAAAAGTTTTGGATCACAACGGATATTTGTTTTTTCCCTTCATCCACATAAACAATAAGGTACATCCTAAGAAGTTTTTAATGGTAGGATGGTCAATCACCATTGTTTCTTATGGTATGGTCCACCTGATAATTGGACCTGCTTAATTTTTGGGATAATGCCCTAAAATGGAGAAACGGATGGACGGGCATGGATGCATAATACATATATCAAGGTGGGCCCCACGGTAAAGGCCAGTGAGGCCGGGATCTCACCTAATCACCTCTCGGAAATGAGAGCAGCCCTCTGAAATCTCTTTCGTACACGTGTCAACCTGTTCATTTGGTAGGATGTACTTTTCGTGGTCAACATTGAGGCTGATCCAGTCGTCACGTGGGCCACATCTGTACAACAAAAATGGCCGTGGAAAAGATTCGACAACAGCTCGAATTCAAATTACACTTGTACCAACCAATGGCCGTAACCATCCCACATGCTAGAAACTAATTGGGGCTCTCCTGATGAATGGTCTGGATGTCGCAGACATTTGTTACATCGCTTAGAACCAAAATGAGATTGGTTGAACAATCTTAACCTCTGATTCATAGAACCTTGTTGGCTGAAATACGACCGTTGGATATTTTTTTCATTTTTAGTGATACATCTACTCGATCTAATAATACATCTAAACTAGGGTTGGTCATGAGCTCCGAAGGAAAAAAAAAATAAAAAAAGCTTGCCTCATCTTCGTGGGATGAGCCAAGCATAACTTTATTTAAGAGCTTGAGTCAGACGTCGAGTTAAGCACGGGCATTGGGTCACTCGACTCAACTCATGGTGCATCTGATCCATGAATCTGATGGGCCTCATCATGAAGATGGTCCGCACAATAATTAGGGTAGTCCATTTATGTGATGAGCTATACATGAACCATGCTAATCTATGGTTCAGAAAATGTTACTAGTGGTCTGTATTCAATGCGTGTGTGACTTAGCCAATGAAAAAATTGATCGAAACTAGGCCATTTAAATGGTGGGGTCCCACCGGTAGAAATATTATTTCCCCCTAATATATGTGTGACTTCTTGAACTTAATGTTGTTGACTCTTAATTTGTATTTTGTAGCAAAAAATATAATAAATTGAGGAGGGACTAAGCTCGAGTTAACTTGAGGTAAGCTCACCTTAACTCGGTCCACTAGCTCGCCTTGAGCTTACCTTAAAAAGTTTAGCAAACAAGGCAAGCTCCAATGGTAAGCTCTAGCGTGAGCTCAAGCTCAAACTTGAGAAGAGCACGGAGGAGTCAAGACAAGCTTCGCCCACCTCGACTCAACTCGGCTCGATATACACAGCCGTAATCTAAACTAGGAATTTGTGCAAGTTAATTTCGTCTCTTATGAAAGCCCAGAGCATTCTGACACTTGTGGCTACTGGACGGTGCTCTGCGGCCCCACAGTTATCTATGCCGTGGATCCATTTTGAATCATTATTTCAGCGCATGAACCCAATAATGAGGCCGATCCAAATCTTAGGTGGACCACACCACATGAAAACAGTGATTAAACGCCCACAGTTAAAAATTTCCAAGGGCCTGCTGTAATGTTTATTTGCCATCCTAGTCACGTGAAGGGAAAACCCAAATGTCAGCTTGACCCAAAACTTCAGTGGGCCCCACGCCCCAAGAAGCTTTTAATGGTGGACGTTCAATCAACACTGCTTCCTGTGGTGTTGTCCAGCGTCACAAATTGGCCTTAAGGGGATCCCTAAAATGAGATGGCAGAGATGGCAAAATGGATGGACGGAGTGGATAAAACACATACATCTTGGTGGGCCCACAGAGCACCGCGTCCGGGCGCGGATTTCCTGCGAAAGCCTTGCACAGGAAGTTCCTGCGCTGGTAACCAAGGCGGGGCCCACAGTGATTTTTTTTCATGAATCCACTCCGTTCATCCGTTTTGGGAGATCATTTTAGGACATGAAAACAAAAATAAACCAGATCCAAGACTCAAATGGGCCTCACTAGAGGAAAAGGTGGGTAGGTAAACTACTACCGTTGAAACGTCCCTGGGGTCCACAGTTATGTTTATATGACATCCATACCGTTCATATCGTCACTACTACTGGGATGAACTGGAAACACAAATATTATCCTGATTCGAAACTCCTGTGACTCCACAAATATTTCAACTGTGGAATTTTAATCCTCACATTTTCGGCCCACTTGAGTCTTGGATCCGGTTCATTTTTGTTTTCTTGTACTAAAATGATCTCCCAAAACGGATGAACGGAGTGGATTCATGAAAAAACATCACTGTGGACCCTGGCTTGCTTCCCAGCGCAGTAACTTGCCGCGCAAGGCTTTCGCAGCGGGCGCGGATTGCCTGCGAAAGCCTTTTGTAGGCATCTCCTGCGCAAGGAATCTAAGTGGGGCCCACCGTGAGGTTTGTAAGAAATCTACGCCGTCCAACCGTTTTGTGAGATCATTTTAGGCGTTGCGACTAAAACTTAACGAGATCCAAAACTCAAGTGGGCCGCACTGAAGCAAAAGGTGTGTAGGGAAATTCTTACCGTTGAAACCTCTATGGGGTCCATAGTGATTTTTATATGCCATCTATACCGTTCATAATGTCATTCCTACTGAGATGAACTGAAAACACAAATATTATCCTGATTCGAAACTTCTGCAGCCCCATGAATATTTCAACTATGGAAGTTCAATCGTCATGTTTTCGGCCCACATAAGTCGTGGATCCCGTTCAATTTTGGTCGCAACGCCTAAAATGATCTCAAAAAACGGTTGGACGGCATAGATTTTCACAAGCCTCACGGTGGGCCCCACCCAGATTCCTTGCGCAGGAGATGCCTGCGAAAGGCTTTCGCAGGCAATCCGCGCCCGCCGCGTCCGTCTTTTGTATTCCATGTAGGCAGTATCTAAGTGCCCGTGTATCATCCACTACACTGCCAGAGTATCGAAGGTATTCACTATGACAACCTGACACGCCCTTCCATCTGATTTACGCCTCCTGGAGTGCTGGAACCGTATCTCTCCCCTTTCCTTCCACAGCTGTTTCTGTAATTCCTCGAGAAATCCTCTCCATTTCTTCCATTTCTAGGGTTTATTTTCTACCTAGGGTCAGGATTTTGATTCTTTCCTTCATCGTTTTTTTTTTCAGGGAATCTGCGTAGGATTGAAGGATTCGGCATCTTCTCCAGGTATTTCACTCCATCTTCTTGTAATTTTCCGGATTTCTAGGGTTTCCGTACGATGGATTACATCTCAGAGAAATTAGGGTTCCTTGCCCTTTCCTATTTTTTTCCCGAGTCCGATCAGTCGATTTATTTTTTTCTCAGTAGATGGAAGTTGGTAAACGAATTATGAGAATCGGGAAAAATAGGAGACGTGTTTATAGCCCGCACGTACTTACGTCTCACACATGTGCGAGATCCAAGCGTAGGCAGGCCCCAGTGTGTGGATGCCCTGGAACATGAATTGGGTGGGCTCTCTCTTCAGGTGGGGCACGCCAATTTGATGAGCGTGAGCCATCGATTGACTTGTTTAAACTCTTCTTTTGCTTGGTACATTGGAACACGCTTGATTTAGAGGACTGGCCTGATTCATGGTCTAGGGCATCTATGAGTTGGATCTGGTACACGTGCTATTGGCACGGACATAGATTGCGTGCTGCAGGGAACTGCATGCACCCCATGTAGCAATGACATCTCGCCAATGGAAAAGCGCCATGTGCCCATGGCAGACATGGAAATCACAGTGAAAGTTAAAGATTTCCCCCTCATGAAATGACAATTTTGCCGTTTCCACTGTGTCCCCCATGGCTGCCATGCACACTTGGTGCTTTTGCATTGGCAACATGTCATTGCTGCACCGGGTGTGTGCAGCGCCCTGCTGCATGCAATCTGCTTCCCATTGGCACGATTTGGGGTGTGTAATTATACATATTAGCAAACATCACAGAAGGATATAAAAAATGGCAAGCACTTGACACTCTGTCAGCGAATGAGTATGACATCTGATACACTAGCAGTCCAGAAATTTTGCATGTGGCATGTATTACCTTTAGCAAAATATAAAGGGGGTGTGGGTAGAAGAATCATCTATGGAATTATTGGGCTTCATTGGGCAAGTGACTATGGAGATTTGAAGCAGGAGGGCAATAGTCTTTGGACGAGGGTCCTAATAGCAGAATATGGTGTGTGATCAGGGTTGGAATCCTAAGCCTAAGCTCCTGTGTAGAGACTCTAGTGTGTGGAAGGTTATTCAAAAGATGACAAGCCAAGTTGAACCGGAATCAGATTTTTTTTTTTTTTTTGAAAGGTGAATCTTTATTATGTTAGTCATGCAATGCACCCACCCTGTTAGTTGCGCAACGTGCCCACACGGTGGGTCACACAATGCACCCACTAGTGCAGTTAGTATGTCTCGAACCTAAGACCTGCTGTTTGAAATGCCAAGGCGTCAACCAGCTAGGCTAACAGGCGCTTGACAATATTTGGCATTGGTAATGGAAACAAAACCTTTTTCAGGAAGACTTTTGGTGTGGGGAAGGTGCTTTCTATTTCTGATTTCCAAGTCTGTACAATATGGTGACAGATTAGGGCTGCAGATTGGATTCGGGCCAACCTGAACCTGAATGACCCAACCTGAGTTCAAAAAATCCAACCCGATTTCAATTGAGCAAATTCAGGTTGGGAACATCACATGTATTTGTGTCAGGTCAGATTGGGTTGGGTTGGTTTAAGGTTTAGTATAGAGGAATTCAGGTTGGCTTCGGGTTGAAATTCAGGACAGGTTGGGTTGTGGATTGGGTCCTCTTGAGGTTGGGTCTGGCTCAGGCTAACCCTCAGTCAATTCCACCTGCCTGAGTTGCATTCCTTCGACAGATAAGTTCATTATTGTTGACCATTGCTTTTCAAGGTAAGGCAGCGATGTGGTTTGGAATTTGTGATTCAAAAGAAATCTCTCGGATGAAGAAATTGACTCTTTCAGACCACTCCTTTCTCCGTTGGAGGAAGTCTTTTTTTTTTCCTGATGATAACAGTGATAGAAAAATCTAGATGGGGAATTCTCTTGGGGTGTTCATGGTCCCTATCATTTTATGAATCTTTGTCCATATTTCCCAGTGCATCTGTTTGGTCAGGACTGGTTTGGAATTTGAGACGTGAGACGTCTGCCGAGAGTTGCGGGTTTTTGCTGGGTGGCGAGGATTGACAAATTATTACTCTGGATCACCTTCAGACTACAAATCACGCAATTGTGAACAGTGACTTCATGTGCATGCAAGCAGAGGAATCTGTTACCATCTTTTGATCCATTGCCCTTTTGTTCAAGGGGCGCGTAATTCTATCCTTTTTGTCTATTCAAGTTAGCTAGGTCAATTCTATGTTTGCGCTGTTAATGCTGGAAACATGGACCTTTGATTTTAAATTGGAAGGAGGGAGGCTATTGTGGAACCTGTCCATTCCAGTGGTTTGGCTGTCCATACTGATAGAAATAATCGGGCGTGTTCAGAAATGTTAATCATTGTGTGGGTCAGGTGACTAATTGGGTGAGTCCGAAGATCAGCTCTTGGGCTTTAGTTCAAAAGGAATTCAAAGGAATCACTAAGAATAGTCTGAGGAGAGGTTGTTTGGAGGTCATTGACAATACATGTAGTCTGCCTGCCCTTCGTCGCTCGTGGTATCCACTGCCAAACTGTATTTGGAAACTTTGATGGAATCTCTATTGGAAATCTTGGGCCGACGGGGATAGATGGGGTGATAAGAGACTCTCTAGGTTCTTTTTTTTTTTTTTTTTGAAAGGTGACACTCTAGGTTCAATTTCTTGAGTTTTTTTTTTTTTTTTTCTAATCCTATCAGAAGGGTTGATTCCAATGAGGCAGAGGGACAGGGCTTTGTGGCAGAGTCTGCAGGTATTCATCACACTCCTTGCATGATTGAAGGCAATTAAGCAAAGATGATGAGAATGAACCTCCTCGTCGGGCATTTATCCATGGCAGTTCCTCCCATGGATAGAGGAAATCAGAGAGATGAAAAGAATCATCTTGGTTTCTTTCTCTCATGTCTCTAGGGACGTCAACAATAGAGTAGATTACTTTGCGAAGAAGGTTGTTTCTTTGCAGACTCTCGTTGTTGGAGAATCCCTTCCCATTTTGTAATTTTTTGCTTTTTGTAGTCTCTCTCTCTCTCTCTCTCTCTCTCTCTCTAATGAAATGTATTCTTCCAGAAAAATTAGTTAAAATATTGTTCTGGATTTGTTGTTGAATTTAGGAAACCAAGACAAATGTATCGAGCAAAGTATCGATTCTTTCTTTTCTAGCAAAGTATTGAATATGAAAACAGTTTCTGCCTATGTACCATGTTGATATTTTGAATACCAATGGAACTTGGAACTGTTCCATGGCATTAAACTGGGGGAAACGTGGACCATAATTCTTCTAAAAGAAGGCATATACATTGTCCCAATGTGTGAAATGGTATTGCATTTTCACTAACCATTGCAAACAAGAACCAAAATCTGCATGGGTTTTAGGTACATGCTAATGTGACCCAAATTCACAAATTGAACAGCGATTGACTTCGGGGGAATGACTTTGAGAAGTTTTTTTTTTTTTTTTTTTTCTAATACAATGACTTTGAGAAGGTTGGATCGACTGAAAAGAAATTTGAAATATGAAACAAGTGCCAGGAGGTAGGTACATTGATCTGATGAGTGAAATGGTAGTGCATTTTCATTAACCCTCGTAAAAGAGTAATAAAATGTGCCTGGGTTGTTAGGTACATCATAATGTAACCCAAATTCAGAAATTGAAGGACAATTGACTGTGAGAGAATGACTTTGAGAAGGTTGGAATGACTGACCACAAATTTGAGATGAGAGAGGGCCAGGAAGTCTTCTAGATGCACAACAGGTAAGTCTTCACTACACCTAGGATGCACGCTAACAGACAAATGGGATCAGATTGCAATATGACTGGGAGGATTTATTCTCGATGCCAAAAGATGCGAACAAAGTTCATAGATGGGTAGTCAGGCTGGTCAAAGCTTTTACTGTATGATCAAGCACATTGCAGTGGGTCCTTTTACTATTTTTGCCTATTTTAATAGAGATTTTTGTCCTTCCTTGAAAGGCTGTTGTGAAGTCGTTTAAGATGGGTTCTGGGAGATTGGTCGCCACTTGTTTCCTAGTTTAATTAGGAAACCCGAGTTACAAGTTCAGTGGATTATATGGGTACGGTTAAATGGTTCTTAGAGTCCAAGTCACCTAATTAGGAGCTTTTAGTTTAGATATTGAGGGCAGTTGGATGGTCTGGGTAATGGAGGAACTTCAGGGTTGGTTGTACCGGTACTGAAACTGCCCAATACAGGGTGATAGGGGACAATACTGGACCGTATCGGCAGTGAATGATCCAATATGCAGTACACCGATTTTAAATCTTCCTTGGGTAATTGCTGAGTTTTTTTTTTTTTTTTTTTTTTTTTTTGAGCTCATTTGTGGAGTGAATGTTGGGCATAAACCTCTTCTAGAGTTCTACCAGAGTTCTATGCATGGGATTTGCATTGGGCTTGGAAGTTACCTCTCTTTGTTTAATGCCCGATTATTTTGGTAGGTGACTTTTATTTATTTTTTTATGTTCCTTGTTTTGGATCCCTTAATTGCTTATTTCAATATCATTGCTGTGTATTCATGGAGGTAACTTTTTGAGGGTTGAGGTCTTTGGGTGATATCTTCCTCTGATGATTCAATACGCACGCACGTATCTGCATGTGTGTGTGTGTGCACAGTGAAATGCTCACATGGGTACTGGTTCTCATGAGAACTCATGAGCACTTTTGACATGTTATGTGGGCAGAAAATCAGAACAGTCTACAAGATGCATCACCTCATGAAACCCCTAATTTCCTCTCACTTTGCTATGGCCCACCAGATTTGTTTTTATCAGGCTTAACCTATGACTCATCTAGTGGACTGTTTGGATTGTACCCACATCACATGTCAAAAAGTACTCTCTCTCTCTCTCTCTCTCTCTCTCTCTCTCTCTCTCTCTCTCTCTCTCTCTCCCATGGTTTAAGGAATTGGGCATCTTGTCGATTGACGTGTCATTAAGGGACTGACCAAATGCAATTTATATGTGAGCTTGAAGAAGTGATAGCTCTCCATAGTAAGCTTTAAAGTATCATCTGAAACTGGTACCTATTGCCTGATGGGTACCAGTATTGTCCATGAATGATCGGTGTTTGGTATCACTACAAGTTTCATTGGACGGGGATACAGAAACAATATTGATATCACCGATAATATCGCTGATAAGTGGAAATGTAGGGAAATATGGAGAAAATGGTGGAATTTTTTTAGTGAAACTTCAGGAGATGCTAAAATACACATATTTGCATATTTAGGAATAAAACAATTGCAAAAAGAATGCATACATAATAAGTTTCCATTTAATTGGGGCCTAAAAACATGTGTTGTTGTAAGAAATTAGTCCAATTAGCCCATCTATCCAACCCTCCCATCTATTCATCCAACCTACCAACTACCCATAGATATTTCAAAATATGGACAACACACGTTATTTCATCGAGAAATTGTCGACAAGTGGACGGTATACAAAAGATTGTGGTCTTGATATTGCCCATGTTGCGATGATGATAACCAATTGAACATTGCATACAACCATGCGCCTATAAAAATTTTGAAATGGAATTTTTTTAATAAACAAATTTTTGGTGATGTTAATACATCGGCGATATTATCAAAATACCACTAATAAACCAGCAATACAAGCAACACTTCGAATTTACATTGTCTAAAATATTTGCAATACATTGGCAATACAAGCAACGTCTGCAATTTACACAGTAAAAAATATTGGCCTTAGATTGGCAGTATCGATACATTGCCAATACTTAGCGATACATTGCCGATACCTAGAATTTCTGATACTCTCAGTGTTATCGGTTTCGCTGAGCTGGAGATACAGATAACATCAGGGATACTTCGAACAATGCGAATGACACAGCTATATCGGCCCATATGGGCCTGAAAGAGTCTGATACAGGCAATGCAGGGCGATATGATCCCATTTTGGTGGTCAACAATATGATACGCTAAAATCGATTTTTAACCATGTTCCATGGTTACCTGTTTGCCTTTCACATACTTTACAATTCTGAGATTGATGGTACAAGAATTTTGTTGCTTAACCAATTTCAAGATCATAGAAATGCTCCAGCTTGATCACTTTCAATGCAATAAAAAATTCAGTAAGGCCAGAGTCTCCAGAAAATAGGTTCTTATCTCAACGTATTTTCCAAAACATTACAGAACGGTTTAAATGATTGTGCATTACTTTTGTTTAATCCATCATTAGTCTTGCTTATTGTTTTCCAAAACATTCTCATTGGCAACTTGCAGAGTTCATTTGCCTACTAGCCTGAGAAAAGAAGCAAATGGCTGCACACAAGATTGCTCATGCGACCTTGACAGGGCCAAGTGTGGTCAAGGAGCTCTTCATTGGCTTCACACTCGGGCTGGTCGCAGGTGGCATTTGGAAGATGCATCACTGGAATGAGCAAAGAAAGACCAGGGCCTTCTACGATATGCTGGAGAAGGGTGAGATCAGTGTCGTTGTTGCAGAAGAATAGCTTCTCAATGGTTGCATTTCTTCCTCTGTTGATTTGAAAGCCTAGTTGCATATGGACAGAAATGGGTGGTTTTTCATTTGGGCGTTGAAACTTGAAACAGTCATTTTTGCATGGAACAATCCTGAACACTTCTCTCTTGCTTATGCATGGTGTTGATGGAATAAAATTCAAAAACTCTCAGGCTCCAAGCCAGAGATTTTAGTTTTTTTTTTCTTTTCTTTTTAATTTAAAATACTTGTTGAAAACAGTTGTGTTTGATTGTTATTAAGAAGATAGTCTGCGTTTTCGATGCGGTATTGAATTGTATTTCAATTGTCAGTTTAATGAAAGTGGAAGGATGAAATTTTGATTTCCTTACCATATACATGGTGAGCATGTGCCCCAAATTTTAATTATGTTTCTCTCAAGTTGGATTGGAAAGCAAGTTGCATTTTGAGGGCTACCTCCTCATTATGTCTATTATGAGGATGCATCATTGATTTTATTTCATTTTTTTCGCTATTCAATTCACTTATGAATCCAAACACAGGCCGAGTCCGGTTTGAATGTTGAGTAGTAAATTCTTTGATTACTTGCGCCATCTCAGCCAGCAAAATTATGTCAGAAATTTGCATCGTTTATACAATCCACAGTGTGGAATCAATGGAATATGGGCCAACATTATTTAGATCAATGTTACCTAAATCAATGGCGGAGCTCTCAGATGGAGGATCTGGCCCACATGTACGGCTGTGATGGGCATCTTACCCGAAAGCTCCATTGCCATTAAGTACTGATACCTAAGACCCAAAAATTTTAGGGATGTTCTCCCATATGTGGTGATTGAGGCCGTTTATCTAGACGGTTCAATTGTTGATGGGGCCACCAGAGAAAAACTTGTTCGCTTCCCCAAGTGTAGGGTTGCAATGTAGTAATAAACTCGGTAAGACCGAGGTCGATCCACAGGAACTTATGTAGAATTTCACAAACTCATCCACAAGTATCTATTGAAATCTATTAACCAGAATGTTATATGAAATTGATATGAGTAGCAAAAGTTGAATTAAATCGAAAGTAACTAATTATAAGAAGGCACTAGGGGTTCAAGGATCACATTACAGAAAAATCAGAAAAGTAGAACTTTGGTAGGAAGTTCTTTTATGAAGAACATAGTACTAGAGCGCACTCCAATTCCTCGGATCGTACAGGTCTAGACCGTCACAAACCAATTAAGCAATTAAGTAATTCTCCCAAACATCCATGAGTCATCATAAGACTAAGAAAAACTACTCAAAAACTTGTATAAACTTCAAACCATAGTTCATAATCATGAATTCCACACTTAAAACCACTTAACTACGAATTAAAACATCTTGGATCCACTACAAGCTTCACCTCTTAGCCCTTGCTAAGAGGTTTAGCTGTTCATGATCCAAGGAAACATGAAACAACTATAAAAAACATGAAAACAGCAAAGCAAACCAAAAGGAGTTGTGAAACTCCAATCTTCACTTCCACAGCCTCCAACCTTGCTTGAACCCTTCTAGGATACCCTAGGAACGATCCCTAGGTGTCCTTTTATAGTCTGGAGGCTCCACAACTTCGGAAGAATCGAGAAATTGCGTAAGAGTTACGCAGCGTAAAGAAAATCGGGTTGAAATTGGAAGTTTCTAACTTCTTACGCATGGCCGACCGGTCACGACCGGTCGGCCTCAATATCTGACCACTCCAGCAACCATGTCCGACCGGTCATGACCGGTCGGACGTCTTCAGCTACATTCCAGTGACCATGGCCGACCGGTCGGGCCTATTCAACATTGGTCCAGCAAGACCGGTCGGACGTCTTCAACAATCCTCCAGCAGCTGTGGCCGACCGGTCAAGACCGGTCGGTCATCTTCATTAGAGCCTTGGAATGCATGGCTGACCGGTCTAGACCGGTCAGGCTTCCTTGGCCAACCGGTTAAGACCGGTCGGTCTCCTTTTTTCTTGTTTTCTTTCTTTCTTTCTTCCGCTTTCTTCCTTCTTTGCTTCGGCCCTCCTTTGGTCTTCATCCAAGTTCTTAACATGCTCTTTTCATCTTCAAATGGGTGGAGTTCACTCTCAATCCTGTAGTCACAAAACATGCATTAGATTTATCTATAAACCATGCAAACCTCGCACAATGAGTGATGAATTGGGGTTAGAATATGCACAATTAGGCGCTCGACACACCCCCCAACCAGCATTTTGCTAGTCCCGAGCAAAACATGCGTGAAACTAATTCCATTCTTCAAAACTCAACTCTCTTTCAGAAATCATCATTCTATACATTCCAAGGTTCATAAGTGTAAGATTCAGAAATATTAGGCATCAAAGGTTGGAACCGTAAATCCTCAAAACATAATAAGCATTCATATGAAATTCCCGCTGATTGGTTGATAAATAGAAGGACTTAAACAAATTCAACTTAGTGTGGGTAGTGAAAATTCATCCCACGAGTTTCTAGGATTATCTTCTTCATAGATCAACTAGACTATAGAACTCAAGGTACATAGAGCCACATCAAGCCAATGAAAGGAATTTACCTTACCGTCCTTCCGACGACTTTCACACTACGTCCTATTTCCGGCTTTGGTTACGGGTAGACCATCCCCCGGTTGGTAGTAGGTAGCCCTAATCGGAATTTTCCACCATTTTTCCATCATCCCCAATTTCATCCTTCCTTTTCCTTTTTCTTTTTAAATTAGATAGGATTTTTAGAAATCCATATCTTTCATTATATTCCCATGGACAAGGATGGACAAAGTACCCCGGCCTAATTTCTCAATACCTTAATTCAAAGTCTAGCTAATCCATAAATCACATAATCCCTTCATCTCATGAAAATCGCGTAATGTGGACTAGGTGTAAAAGTGTTCAGATTTTCTATCAATTACAAAAATAGGGGAGTTCACATATAAAACCATTATGCTATGAGAGATTCCAGACATCCAGCCCCATACACTTCATATCTCCTCCTCTTATGCTCATATCAACTTGAATGCATAGAACCGGTGTTTTCCAAAAGAGTTTCGAATTTTTGAAAAATCAAAAAAAAAATCCATATGATTGCTTGAAATGTTGCAAAACGCTGGATTCATTCAAGTGATCCTACACCCCCCAACCAAATCTTGCATTGTCCTCAATGTGAAAGATATGCTGTGAGCAAAACATAAGAGCAATTTGAAAATTAAAGGGAGTGAGGAATGATAGTACCTGAGAGAGTGAGAAGTGAAAATCTTCCTCCGTCTAACAAACCTATGAAAAAGAAAACAAAAGCAGCAAGATCCTAATCCTAACTACTCTATACCTCCATCAGACTAGGAGATCAATCATCCTGATACACAGGATCATTCAGAGGTATGGACATACCTTCTGAAGGGAATTTCTCAAAGAACGGCTTTAATCGCTGCCCATTTGCTTTAAAAATGTTGCCGTTCCTTGGATTCAACAGCTCGACAGTCCCATATGGATAGATAGTTTGCACAATGTAGGGACCGGTCCATCGAGATCTCAATTTTCCTGGAAATAGATGTAAGCGAGAATTATACATGAGAACTTTTTGATTGATCGTGAATGTCTTGCGAAGAATATTCTTATCATGGAATATCTTCGTCTTGTCCTTGTAAATTCTCGCATTCTCATAAGCTTCATTCCGGATTTCTGCAAGTTCATTCAATTGTAGTTTGCGTAACGAGCTTGCCTTATCAGAATTGAAATTCATCTTCTTAATAGCCCAATATGCCCTATGTTCCAACTCCACAGGCAAGTGACAAGCCTTCCCATAGACAAGTCTATAGGGAGACATTCCAATAGGGGTTTTGAAAGCTGTACGGTAAGCCCAAAGCGCATCGGTAAGCCGAAGCGACCAATCCTTGCGATCGGGGTTCACCGTTTTCTCTAAAATGTGTTTAATCTCCCTATTGGATATCTCAGCTTGACCACTAGTTTGTGGGTGATAGGGAGTGCTCACTTTGTGTGTTACGCCATATTTCTTCATTAAGGCTTCAAAAGGGCGATTGCAAAAGTGAGACCCTCCATCACTTATGATGACTCGAGGCGTTCCAAACCGGGAAAGAATATTTTCTTTTAAAAATCTAATGACCGTTTTATGGTCATTATTCCGGCAAGGGATAGCCTCGACCCATTTGGAAACATAGTCGACGGCAAGCAAGATGTATAGGTTTCCAAAAGAAGATGGGAATGGGCCCATGAAATCGATGCCCCAACAGTCAAAAATTTCGATTATTAAGATGGGATTGAGTGGCATCATATTTCTACGGGAGATTCCCCCTAATTTCTGACAAGGTTCACAAGCTTTGCAAAACTCATGTGTGTCTTTGAACATCGTGGGCCAATAAAACCCACATTGCAGAATTTTTGCTGTGGTCTTTTTAGCTGAAAAGTGGCCACCACATGCTTGAGAATGACAGAAGGAGATGATACTTTGTTGCTCATCATCTGGGACACATCTCCTTATGATTTAATCGGGACAATACTTGAATAAGTATGGGTCGTCCTATAGGAATTTCCGCACCTCCAAGAAGAATCTATCCTTATCTTGCTTTTTCCAATATGTAGGAATTGTACTTGTAGCAAGATAGTTAGCAATGTCCGCATACCATGGTAATTGGGAAACAGCAAAGAGTTGTTCATCAGGGAACATGTCATTGATTGCAGTCGTTTCAGGGGAATCAGTGAGGACAAGTCGAGAGAGGTGGTCAGCTACTACATTCTTTACTCCTTCCTAATCACGTATTTCTATGTCGAATTCCTGGAGTGGAAGGATCCATCTTAACAACCGTGGTTTAGCATCCTTCTTAGAAAGAAGATACTTAAGCGCGGCATGGTCAGTGAATATAATGATCTTGGATCCAATCAAGTAGGATCTAAACTTTTCCAAGGCAAAAACTACAGCTAAAAGTTCCTTTTCAGTAGTGGTGTAGTTTGCTTGGGCTGAGTTTAAGGTTCTACTTGCATAGTAGATGACACATGGCTTTTTATCTTTTCTTTGGCCTAACACGGCCCCAATAGCATAGTCGCTAGCATCACACATAATCTCAAAAGGAAGGCTCCAATCAGGTGGTTGCATTATTGGGGCGCATGTCAACATACCTTTAAGGGTGGTAAAGGCCTTTTGACATTCTTCATTCCACTCGAATGAATTTTCCTTTTGAAGTAGGTTACATAAAGGGCGAGATAGTGAACTGAAGTCCTTTATGAACCTTCTGTAAAATCCTGCGTGTCCTAAAAAGGACCGGATATCTCGTATACTTTTGGGTGGTGGAAGGTTAGAGATAAGATCAATTTTCGCTTTGTCCACCTCAATTCCATTTTGTGAAACGATATGACCAAGTACAATTCCCTTTCGAACCATGAAGTGACACTTCTCCCAATTGAGCACAAGGTTCTTCTCTTCACATCTTTTCAGCACAGATTTCAAGTGCTCAAGGCACTCATCAAAGCTACAACCGAATACGGAAAAATCATCCATGAAGACTTCGAGAATGGTCCCCACCATATCAGAAAAGATGCTCATCATACAACGTTGAAAGGTGGCAGGGGCATTACATAGTCCAAACGGCATCCGTCGATAGGCGAAAGTGCCGAATGGACATGTGAATATAGTCTTTTCTTGGTCTTCACGGGCAATTTCTATTTGGTTGTACCCTGAATAGCCATCAAGGAAGCAAAAGTGGGAATGACCCGCCAACCGTTCTAAAATCTGATCAACAAACGGTAGGGGGAAGTGGTCTTTCCTCGTGACAGTATTTAGCTTCCTGTAGTCAATGCACATTCTCCAACCGGTAGTGACTCTAGTTGGTACGAGTTCGTTATTGACATTGGCTACGATGGTGATTCCAGATTTCTTAGGCACCACTTGAGTTGGGCTCACCCATTGGCTATCGGATATTGGGTAAATGATACCTACATCCAATAGTTTCACCACTTCGGCCTTAACCACATCCTTCATGTTTGGATTTAGTCGTCTTTGTGGTTGCCGGGATGTCTTTGCATTTTCCTCAAGGTGTATGCGGTGAGTACAAATCAGTGGGTCTATGCCTTTGAGATCCGCAATTGACCATCCAATGGCACTCTTGTGCTCTAATAGAGTGGCTATTAGCCGACTCTCTTGCTCCTCATCCAAGTGGGAAGAAATCACCACTGGATATGTCTCATCTCGACCTAAATAAACATATTTTAGCTCACTTGGCAATGGTTTTAGGTTGAGTGTTGGTGCCTTGATGTTGGATGGGAGGGCCTTGTTCTCATTTACAGGCAAAGGTTCAATTGGGGCCCTCCATCTTTTATTGTCAAGTACTGGCATCATCTCTAGCATGGTATCCATCTCTTGTATTGTATATTCATTTGTCTCATGAGAATGGGCCATACATCCCTCCAAAGGGTCGGGAATTAGTGATAAGGGGACTGTATCCTCCACGAATGATTCGATCATGTTTAATTCGTGGACATCATGATCAACATCCCGCGATCTGGATTATGGGTCATTTGTGGTCTAGGTGGCTATTCTTATTGTTGGCTATTGTGGAGAATTTAGGTTAATGGTTTGGACTCCCTCCCCCTCTCTACTTCGGTCAGTGATACGTCGCACCCACTAGTGCGGTTAGCAGTGGGAGTTTCACCCTATGGGTTTCGATACCTAGACCTCTTGTTGAAACTCCTCAGAGTCTTCCCACGAGGTAAAGGCTCGAACCCCTCTCTATCTATTAATACAAGAAAGGTATGGTATTGTAAGGATCACTTACATTGATACATTAACACTGCCCTCAAACTGGAGCATAGATGTAAGTCATATGCTCAACTTACATTTAAAATTTAAAAAAAAAAAAAAAAGAAAAAGAAAAAGAAACTGCTTTGGTAAACTCCTGCATAGTCTACCTCAATATGTTTGGTACGTTCATGGAACACTAGATTAGTGGTGATATAGATGGTACCCTAATTATCACAATATATTGAAACATGAGATGCAATGAAGATGCCAAGTTTGAAGATAAGTGAGCTAGAGTATCTAATTGGTGTCATGGCCCATGGAGCGATACCTAAGTTAGTTTAGCAGAGGCAACAACTGGCTGTTTCTTGTTCTTTCAAGGGACGAGATTCCCTTCAACAAACATGTAGAACCTTGTAGTGGAATGTCAGTCATCTGTCAAATTAAAGACCATTCATTAATCGAGCTGGGTTCGGCTCTTTCTAAGAACGTTTGGGCCAGGCTGAGCAGCCTGTGTAAGGTTTCAACAGCATTTTTGTAATAGATCGTGCATGGCGGAGCATACGGCTAACGAAGAACCTGGACCTTGCACAAAAGTGGACTGCCGGGCTCAGGCTCAGACTATGGACCCTTTCGTGGGTGCAGGCCTGGCTTGGGCCTACCTTTTACTTTTCAGACTGAGCTTGGACCCACCTCCGCCTAACCTGGGCTCAGTCCATTTACAGCCCTACCCACCAGCATGCGCCCAGTATTGGACCACATGCGGGGGGAAAAATCAGACGATCAAAACTGTCCATCTTCTGGGAACTATAGTGGATGGAACATGGTCCAAACATTATGCCCAAGGGTCATTCCTGGTCATGGATCAGGAGCATTCAAGAAAAACAGTTCCAAGGAGAGCTATCAAAGGTCCAAATTCAAAGGAACACTCATTCACCATACATTTCATGGGCCAACATGCAAAAACCACCTAGATCGGACGGTTCTGATCAATGGCCTATAATATATGTGTGTCCAATACATATGTATACTTCATTCATACTATCAACTATCGTTATTGAAAAGAAACACATAAGAGATCGCCCTTACTATCTCCACCCTGCAACATAGTAATTTTGTCATCCCATGCACACATGTACAAACTCCCATACACACATTCTCACCCATACAATCCAAATAGCATGCAGTGGGCCCTTTCCCTAGCTTGCATTCACTTGGATTTTCATGCCAGCATCACAGTGCCCAGGCAGGCTGCATATGTAGAAGTTGGCCCCCTTCTTTAGTGTTAACTTGTCGTTGCCCGACGAGACCGCCTTTGACTCATTGGCTTTGCAGCTCCTGTACCCCGCTAAGTTCACCGGCACCACGTTGTGTTGTCCCAACCCGTAGTTGAAAACTGTCATGAAAGGAGTTTGCAGTGCAGAACACGAAACGTAAGGTTGCAAATGGCCCGGTCTGAGCCAGGGTAGGGCACAACTCAGATCGTTGGTTAACGATCTTGGTCCCTCCTAAAAATGATCAGTAACTAGCAAAAGACGTGGCCCAATTAATTATTGGGCCTTGAAACAAGATGGGCTCATCTAATCCAATCTGCTCATAACTACAAAAGTATGTAGTTTTTGGAGTCATGTGGATGTAAAAAAAGTTAGTGTCTGACATAAGTTATTTACGACTAACAAAATACGATAATTTGTCTAATCCATTTATACACACAAATTGTAAATAATAATAATAAAAAAAAAAAAAAAAAAAACATTAGAACAAGGCAAGGATGCTGTGTTTTGAAAATGATAGAGCTACCACAAGCATCTTTGCTTGCATCCGTAGTGTGTGGTGTCATAGATCTATCTACACTAGAGCTTACCAAGTGTATCTCCAACAGCAAAGGGCTTTCCCTTGGCCCAATCCGAATAGGAGACTGAAAAACCCCACCCCTTTGAGTCCCCAACAACATGGGTCGTTGAAGCGACAGTGCCGATCGACCAACAGACGGCTAAGATTGCAAGAAACAAAATCCTCTTGCAACTGCCACTTCCCATAGCCATCGTCAGCTTATATTTCTCAAAAGCTGCAAATGGACTGCTAGGTGTATGCTGTGGTTTGAAGAAAGCTCACCCAAGCATATGGTATTTATATAGGGAGAATTAAGGAAGGTGAGCCATGTTAGAGTCTTTAATCTCCCCAAGCATGCTTATATGTACCCACTAGAGGATGTGATTAATCAACGGAATAATGAAAAAGCTAAACATATCTATTTCTTAATTACAACTGCTTAATTCAATAATGGTTGGGGACCACATGGCCATGATTGGTCTCTGATGGCCCAAGTCTAGCCCTTTTTGGGATGGGTCTGGCTTGGGCCACATGGTCTTTTATCTACATGATGGTCTGTTAAGTGGGCCCATCCCCACAATTTGACTTAAAAAATGGTGAACTGAGTCTTTCAATGGCGGGCCTTGCCAGGCCCCAACCAGAGCCCAGGTCAGATATGAATATTTTTTTACGGGCTGGGCTGGACCAGGACACATTTCGGGTCGAACTGGGCACAGCCCATTTGCGCTTACATAGCTAACTACAAAGTGCCATGATAACTCGTCTGAGTCGGTGCGGACTCAGCTCAACCCAGTCCAGTTCAACACCATGAGTCATCCCCGAGTTGGCCGAGTCAGTCCGATTCACCTCTGGCTCATGTGAGTTGCAACTCAACTCAAGATTGGACCAGCCGATCTGAGTCGCCGTGTGTTTAACCATGTGTCCTAGAGCTGGTTTGGGCCTGGATTTTGAACTAGCAGGCCAGCCCGTTGGCCGCCCTGAGTATCAAGTTAAGATTACTCTGATTTGTTACAATGTAATGATGCAAGCAATCCAGGTGGGTGCAAATCTACAAAATGGGAATGGAGGCTACTAGAGCTTTAAAGTATCCAATTTAGATATAATAGTCTATCTTATAGCATTATCTTATACTCGTTTATCTTCCTTTGATATGGCTTTACCTTAGATTCTCATATCATGTTAGCTCTTGTTTATGACTTGCATGACCTGACCACTCACAATGTGAAGGACGAGGTGACCTTTTTTTTTTTTCTAATGTGATTACACTGGAAAGGATCCAATGCTAGATGCTGATGTCTAAGTTGGTTACCAACCACTCCATCTTTGGATACATGGAATATGTGCAGGAGATCTGGACCATTCATCTGTTGGGCCCTACAATAGAAAGGCCATACGGCAAACATTATACCGTTCGATATTGCGCGATTGGAACCATTGATTAAGCCCTGTTGAATTTTTCTCTAAGCACTGAATTGTAATTTTTAAGAGTCAGTCTGCTTGCTTGGTGGGGGGAAGCAGTTTGCAAGACGTGGGAGAAAGGTGAGGAGAAACTACTGTAGAAAGGTCTCTTTGATGAGGGGTTTGCTACTATACATCTCAGTGTTTTGCTATTTTTACATGTAGACTACAGTAGTTAAAACAGAGGTTGCGTTTCAATAATCTATGTAGTTTATAAAATGGGCTCATTATGGATGAGTAATACTTGAAAAATCTTACATTAGAATGTTTTAATGTTTGATCATTTAACTCTTTTCCTTTGAATATTGTCGATTTCCTTCAAACATTTTTTTTTATGGTCCCTCAATGGAGTTTTCCAATCTCCAACATGTTTTGTTTATCAACCATCCATTATGAGGCCCATAGTATAAATGGTGTGGTTCGTTGCAAACTTCTGACCATAAGTTGTGAAACACATGGTTGGACTTACTGCAAATTATGTAAATGCCTGTAACTTTGGTTAAAAACCTTTCTTATCCTCAAATAATGCAAAGTTTTTATTGCCTCCTAAAAATTAATTGTGAGAAGAAGAAAAAATTTGCCCTTACCCACTCACATTATCTATACACTAGAAATAAAAGAGCATTCAAATAAAGAAAGTTGTTTCATAATGGTAATGGTGGCCGTAATGGCCCCCACCGTTATTGTTATAATATGGGTCGTAACAGCCGTTACAGCCCCCACTCTGTTTGGAAAAAAAAAAAAAACTGCTACAGGACCGTTATAGGCCGTTACGGCTCCTTTTGTAACAGCCATTTCAGACCCGTAATGCTTTACCATTGCAAATCATTACCGTTATGTAATGGCTATTACGGCTATTATGAAACCGATTTGGTATACCATGAATAAAATAAAACAATGTGGCCTTGTGGTTTCCAAGTAAAAAACAACTACCAGGCAAGCCATATATACCAAATATGTGATTGGATTGGGATCTTCAATAACCAGGATTCAGTGGGACATCCAAATGCCCACTTTTAAAACATTTTGCAACTAATAAAACTTACAAGCATTCAAGCAGCCTTTGAAAAGCTTTCAGATTGAAATATTTCTTGTTTATAGGTTAAGGAGACTATCCATATATGAAGAAAGAGTCCAATGATAACAGTTTTTTTTTTTTTGTTGTTCTCCATCCAAGGTGAGGTCCATATAAAAAATAAATAAATAAATAAAATTGGGTTGTTCTCCATCCAAGCTGAGGCCTATCATATAAATGGCTCAGATCAGTGAAAGATGTCCTTGTATCCAAAGGTTAAAGTACTGACATATGTTATAGCAACAAGTTGCATGTATGTTTTTTCATTCTTAATCCTCATTCGGCTTCTGGTTTTCTTGTTTTTCAGCCATGTCACTGTGTTGTACCTTTTATTTTATTTTTTTAATAATTCTCAATAAAAATTGGGAAAACTCACAAACCCAAGACATCCCAAGCCTCTCTCCCATCGCTTCATAAAATCATCTCCTATCCCCTTCTTTTCCAAGATTAAAGGTGTACCCCACACGATGGACAGACCAAATCAGTGAATGGAACTTTTCTTGCATAAAAAAACGTGGAGCGTCCATCTCCCACTACCAATTGAATGGTTAGGATCACTAGATTATATTGATTTTTTTCAGAGATATGGCAATAATAGGTGGGCCCCACATGCAATATAATGTCACACCTTTTCTAATATAATTGAATGGCACTCATTTTCTAATATACAGGCACTAGAAACAGCAATTCATGTTGTAAAAATCCATGCCAATATAGATATATCCTTGTTCATGGAAGTCCGGGCCTTTTCTGGTAGAAGTCTAGTTCTTGAAGACCCAGATCCGATTGAGTTTGGATAACCATCGGGCCTTTGCATTGAGGTTTTGAGTTGAGTTTTCATCTACATGGTTGGGCCCACCCAATGAATGGATTAGATTACAAATGCACATCTCACTTTAACATTGGACCTCACCCAAACCCAATTAGAAGCAACTTTAATTGGACCCCAATTAGACCCGGTTTTAACCAAGTCCAAAAGGTGAGATCCGAACCCGACCTGGCGGCTTTCTTCATGGGTCCTGAAAAATGGCACCTTCCACAGTGTGGGCTGGGTTTGGACCAGGCTAGGCTAGGCTAGGCTCAAGCCCTGCTTGAGACTTAAGACCCAAGTCTAGCCCTAACACAGCAGGCCAAGCCCAAGGTTGAAATTTTGGTTGGGTTGGGTCAACCGCAATCTGGAAATCAATAAAATCCCTGTTTCCCACTTGAATGTTCTAATCCACCCATTAATCAAGTGGGCCATATATGCACAAAGAAATAAACATTTTAGAAGAATAAAACCAAGAGTCTACATTCAAGATGGATGGACTATTTAACTGACTTTCGGAATGATACGCGTACGTATGAAGTCCGGTCGGGCCACATCAGGCTAAAATGACTTGGGCCCAAGCCGGACGTGAGAATGGATTAGGCCATGCATGGGAGGCCCTTAAAGAACAGCTGTTTTTGGATTGAAAATTTTTGGTATGTCTTTTACCATGATGTATCCCACATATATAGACAATCTTGACAAATGAGAAAGAGAATATTTTTACAAGATAGTTGTGTTGGATGTTATCTAGGTTTCCATGAGTGGAAAGATTCCTCGCTGGATGAATCTAATCTAATACTCTCCCGCAAACCAATGGGGTGATCACAAACCATGAGTTTGGTGCGCAAAGTTTGAAACTGTGATGAAGATAATCCTTTAGTAAAAATGTAAGCTATTTGATCTTGAGAGGATATGTAATGAATGCCTAGATTCTTTTTGACAACTTTTTACCAAATAAAATGGTGATTAACTTCCACATGTTTTGTGCGAGCGTGAAACATTGGGTTGGAGGCCAAGGAGATGGCACTAATATTGTCACACCAGATAATAGGTAGAGAGGGAAGATAGACATGAAGGTCTTTAAGCAACCTGCAAATCCAAAAAAGTTCATCAGCTGCTTGGGCAAGAGACCGATACTCGGACTTTGTGATAGATCGTGCAACGGTTGGTTGTTTCTTGGAACTCCAAGAAATGATGTTAGGTCCTAAATAGGCACATTAATCGCTTGTTGATTTGCGGTCATCAAGACTTTCAGTCCAATCAGCAACGGAGTAAGCTTGTAATGTAAGGTCTCCTGATGAAATTTGAAGACCATTAGTGATAGTACTTTTGATATATCGAGGAATGTGCTTTACTACTATCATGTGGTCTTTAGTTGGCTGATGCATAAATTGACAGACTTGGTTGACCGCATAAGATAGATCCATTCAAGTCCAGGTGAGATACTGAAGTGCACCACCAATATTACAATATTCTGTAACATCATAAAGAGCAGGCGCATTTTCTTGCTCAAGTTTCTGTTTGGTAACAGCTGGAGAGGAGTATGGTTTTGAACCAATCATGGATGTGTGAGTGAGGAGTTCCAGAGCATATTTGCTTTGTGAAATAAAATTGTCATTGTGATCTCGAATAACTTCAAGTCCAAGAAAATAATGGAGAGGGCCCAAGTCCTTCATAGCAAACCAGTTTCCCAATGTTAAGATGAGAGATGTGAGAGAGGATGGGTCACTTCCTGTTATGATGATATCATCCACATATATCAATAGAATAATGATTTGAGAATTAGTCCAACGAATAAAGAGGGATGAATCAGCCCAGGACCCGATGAAGCCCAACTCTAATAAATAGTTTGTAAAACTTTTCAACCAGGTTCTTGGGGCTTGTTTAAGTCTGTAGATGGATTTATGAAGGCCACACAGATGGTTTGGGAGTTGAGGATCTACAAAGCCAGGAGGTTGTTGCATGTAAACTTCTTCATGTAGATTGCCATATAAGAAAGCATTTTGGACATCCAATTAGCGAGTGGGCCATTTGAACTTAACAACGAGTGTGAGAACAACCCTAATTGTAGTCGATTTGACAACTAGATTGAATGTTTCTGTAAAATCAATATCAGGTTGTTGGTGATACCCGTTTGCAACTAGTCGGGCCTTATAGCGTTCAAGTGATCCATCTGAACGGGTTTTGATACAGTACACCTAATTGCATCCAACTATATTCTTTGCTTCAGAGAATGAGACCAAAGACCAAGTCCCCTGTTTCTGAAGGGCCATGAATTTTTCTGACATAACAGCTCACCACTCAGGATATTTGGAAGGTTGAGAAAAACTTGTAGGTTCATGATGACTTGAGGTAGACAAGAGCGCCTTCGGTAAAGGGTGTCAGGTACTTACCAATATACATTTCTTGGAGATGCCATCTTTCGCACGGGTGACCATGCGATGAACATTAGGCTGCCATGTAGATGTAGAAGGACCAATTTGTGGATGGGTGAAAATGTGGGGTGCACTTGTATAGTTAGAGGGGGAATTGGCTAGGTTAGTGATGGTTGGTAACTGGAAAGCGGGTTGAGGTGCAAAATGGGTAAGTGTGGCAGTGGCTATAAGTTGGGTTGAGGTTGAAGGTGGACTTAGAGGTGGGTTATGAAGGTTTGATGTTGAAAACCAAATGGCTAGTGGTCCAAGAGAGGGGGAATGATCTCTGTTCCGCGATGTAGTAGAAGCATCCATTAAGGTACTTGCAAAGGGAAAATGTTTCTCATCAAACACAACATGACACGACAGATAGACACGCCCGGTAGGAATGTGAAGTAGCGATAGCCTTTGTAATCTAGACGATAACCCAAAAAGGCACATTGAACAAAACAGGTTTCTAGTTCGTGCTTAGTGTAGGGTCCAATCCAAGGATAGAAAGCACAACCAAAAGTTTGTAAGAATGCATAACTAGGCGGTCGATGAAATACAATTTCCCAAGGTGATTTCACTTGTGTGACGTGACTGGGCATCCAATTAATAAGAAAAATCACAATATGAAAGGCCTCTACCCAATTGTTGGTAGGCATATTTGCATATGTGAGTAAAGTTAGTCCTGTTTCAACAATGTGACGATGCTTCCATCCAGCTATCCCATTTTGTTCTGGAGTATGAGGACAAACAACTGATGTAAAATTTTATGTTTAGTTAAGAAGTTGCGGAATCGATGGCTAATAAGTTCTTCCCCCCCCCCCCCCCAATCAGACTAGAAAGCCTTAATTCTGCAATTAAGCAAATTTTCAATTTAAAGCTAGCGAAAACATCCAAAAGCTGGGCACGTGGATTTAAAGCAAATAGTCAATAATATTTAGAGAAATCATCTACAAATACAACATAATAACTCAAACCATTCATTGAATAAACAGGCGAAGGTCCCTAAATGTCAAAATGTATAAGCTCAAGAGGATGAGAATAAATTGTTTTTGAAGAAGAAAAGGGAATCGATGACTCTTTCCCAATTGGCATGATTCACAAAAGGGTAATGGTGACTGATTTCCTTTTACTGGTAAGATAGAAGATAGATGGCCAAGCACTACTGGTGAAGGATGTCATAAATGATGATGCCAAGAGGAAATGGAGACACATTCTCCAAGAAGAGCTAACGGAGTGGTGTTGTTCTTATGGTTGCGTGATACCATGAGTCCATTCTTACTCCGGCTGCAGAAAAGCGTCTTCCCTGATATTTTGTCCTGAATACAGAAGTCATTAGCATCAAAGAGGAATGAGCAATTATTATCTTTGGAAAATTGATTTACATATAATAGATTAGATTAGATGAAATGGAGGAAACATGTAAAAGATGACATCAGCAAAAAGATTTAGATGGGGTGTGAATGACAGCATCACCAGTGTTGTGTATTGCTAAACCTTGACCATTTTCAACAGATAGCTTGTCACTTCCTTGGTACTCGAACCAAAGATATAAGTTGGACAGCTCGGCAGTAACATGATTTGTTGCTTTGGTGTCAGTGTACCAAACTTGATCCGTAGTTAGATTTTGAGTGGCGACCATAGCAGCGAGTTTTTGAGGTGGTATTCGTCCTTGGTAAGCATAGTTCATGCGATTGTGGCAATCAATGGTTGTGTGACCCATTTTATTGTAGATTTGACATATTGGTCGTGCAATAGATGTTTGATGATGAGGGATATCACTTCGGCCTCCACGTCCTCAATCACGACCTCTACTAAATGCACCTCTGCCTCCACGACCTTGACCACTAGATTGATATTGGTATGGGGATCGACGGGGAGAAAAATTTTGCTACACCCACGGGTTAGCTACGCTTGCTACACCAGGTTTAGCAATGACCCCACCATGATGTATTGTTGTATCCATGCCGTCCATCCATTTGGTGAGATTATTTTAGGGCATGAGACCAAAAATGAGGCAGATTTGAAGCTCAAGTGGACCCAGCACAGAAAACAGTGGGAATTGAACGCCAACCATTAAAAAATTCTTGGGGGCCACTTGAGCTTCGAATCTGCCTCGTTTTTGGTATCATGCCCTAAAATGATCTCACCAAATGGATGGATGGCATGGATACAATATATACATCATGGTGGGGTCATTGCTAAACCCGGTGTAGCTAGCGTAGCTAACTCGTGGGTGTAGCAAAAATTTTCTCATCCACGGGTGGCAACAAAGGTCGTGGATTCCGTAATGGAGGTCAAGGTAAGTTGGTCGATCATAATGAGTTCCTCACTCATTAAAAGTTTGCCTAATTTATCAAAAGTGACAAGATCAGATTGAACTTTAATCGATGTACGAAATGAAGCATACTTCGAAGGTAGGCCATTGAGTGTCATTAATATGAGATCAGTATCATCCACAGGCTTGCCGATTGATGCGAGATTGTCCGCAAGTGATTTGATATTAAGGAGATATTCAACAATTGAGGAGGTGCCTTTTTTGATGGATTAAAGTTGCGACTTTAATTGCATAATGTGTGATCTCGAGAGGGCTGAAAAGTGACATTAGGGAGTTTCTCATAGACTGAGATGTGGGAATACCATTGACATAAGGCAAAATGCCTTCTGATAACCTAGCATTTGTCCGGCTTAGAAGATTTTGATCCTTGCCCTGCCAATCATCAAACCTTGGATTAATAGTTGTGGAGATTTTGTCCATCAATTTCGGGAAGAAACTTTTCAGGCCATGGGTGCATGCCATCGACAAAGCTGTAGTCCATGACTTTTCAACACCGGCAAAAATTGCGATTTCCAAAGTAGGTAATTGTTGCGATAGTTTGATAAAAACTAGATTTGAAATGTTGGTGATGACCAAAGATGACGAGGTATTTGAGGAAGACGCCATTAAGATGATGGAATTGATCAACGATCTTAATGGATGTTGTAAAAACAGGTGGCCGCAATCACACGTGTGGCATAGTGACCATGGGTACCAAATTAGCCTTGGTAGATACAAGACCTCTGATAAGTGATTTTCTTTTTCTTTTTTTTTCTTTTTTTTTAACAGGGCTGGACTGTTGGCGGGCAGCGAGGGATCGAGGGATCACAGATGGGGGCTGAGATCACAGGGGGGGGGGGGGGGGGGGGGGGGGCGGGGAGAATTAACGTCATTTATTGCACAATGATTACATGTCTGGTAATTTCATGATATTTTCACCATTCAATCCCAGGGATCAAATTCTTACAATGGTAAAAACATGGGATTAAGCAAAATCCCATTTGGTAGACCATGGAATTGTAATCAACTGGATGTCAGTCACTTGTTGTACATGTATATAACCATAGTGTCACATGTAAAGAGCATATATGGATGATGGCATGAATAAAACACATGCATCAATGCAGGTAGGATCAAATTAAATTCCATCCCACCTAATCCCAAGCCTCCCATCCTCCCTAAACATCATATGGAATTTGTACGGAGCCAAATGCAATTCCATTCCACCTAATCCCGTCTAATATCATGTGTCAAACACCCATATGCGGTCAATAGTGGTTTTGGCGATGCGGCGGTGATGATTGGGGCTGGATATGGGTTTGCCTGATCTGGATGGTTGCAAGGGAGATGCAGAGGCTGAGTGAGGTGGAGATGACCCTGTAGATGGAGAAGGAGTTTTCGAGGTTGAGCAGTAACATAATGAGGTAGGCTGTTCGGATCAATGGCTCTGATACCATAAAGAACAATTGTTTTTGGATTAAAAAATTTCCATGTCTTTTATTGTGATGTGTCCCACATATATAGAGTTACATGGATAATCATGACAAATGAGAAAGAGAATATTTTTACAAGATAGTTATGCTGGACGTTATCCAGGTGAGCTCGGATTAGGTATTACCCCCACCAGGATGCAGCAGGAGACCAACGGGTGTGTGGCAAGTCAATATTGGTGGAGAGCACGTGGGACCTACACCTCTGTTTGCTGATGTGACGGGTCTATCAACACTCTACCAATACCGAGGTGCGGGCCCCCCTGCTCTCCACCAATATCGACCTGCCACGTACCGGTCCATCTGCAGCTGCGTCCCAGTGAGGGTAGTACCTAATCCGACCTCTATCTAGGTTTCCATGAGTGGAAAGATTTGTCGCTGGATGAATCTTGTCTAATAGCCCAAACCTGCCCAAAGCAAGGCCGGGCCATTAATGATTAGATAGCTGCATGATTTCAGCTTTGCATAGTAGTTTGATTCCTAGGTCACTGTTATAGCTAGGGCAATAAATGGGCTAGGCTTGGGTTGGGCAAATCAAAATGAATAAGCCCGGCCCAAACACTTCAAATTCTGGGCCCAAGCCAACCTAAGCCCAGCGTTAGATGTTCCTAGGTTGGGTTGGGCCTTTGTGGAGACCGTCTCATGGCCTAAGATGGCCTTGAGCTGTCTATTAATTGGGCTTGAAAATCAAGCCATGTAATAAAGGACTAATGACAGATTATTTTAGTCTCATTTTTTGTTCATCACCAGTCCATGGTGGTCCCCATGACTTGGATGATTTGGGACCACAATCGCATACAAAACCGGTTTTACATAGCGCCTAACAATCTAAGCTCTCTGGAGCCTAAAATGTCGTACATATGAAATCTACTTCGTCTATCAGGTGATAACCCTTGTTCACCGCCCATACAAAAGATATGCCTTATTATAAAAAAAAACTCAAATGGGCCACACCAATGCTAATGCATTATAGCCCACCTCAATTTTGTATTAGGCTGATGTTTGTATCTTCCCTTTGTCCTAGTAATTCACACCTGATGAATGGGTTTGATTAAAAATATACACCATGGTGACCCCACCCAAAAACTTACTGTTTAGTATCCTATCTGAATTGTTCACTGTTGTATGACCCTCCTGAGTCGTGGATCTGGATGATTTATGGTCCCAGGAACTAAAATCCATGAGCGCACCTGATGGGTGGAGTGGATGTCACATATACATCATTAGTGGGCCCTAAGTGCTTAGGCCTTTTCCACATGCTTATTTGCATTAGTTGCATTGTCAAACAATATATATCATATGCTATGGCTAAACGGCCCCTTAATCTTAATCCCTTTGTTTATGCCCATTTTCGGTGCCCTGACATGGGCTAATAAGAAGATGCCACGTGGAGCATTGCGTGTTTGGCACAGTCAGAATCATACCTGCACCTGAGGGAGATCTGCATATGATTTTCCTTCAACGTTATGCATTCTATTATTGTTGTGACGGTGCAGACTCCTATCAAGCCCATTAAATAAGGGACGTGCCTAGCACTGCTATAAAAGACCCTCTAAATGAGCGTATCCTATCTCACAAATGGATATGATCTCATCCAGAATGTCGTCTCTAAAAGTCCTTCCAAAATGCGAGATTTTCCTAGAGACGTTTGAAGAGCCAGCAATGATCTAAAAGATTCTGAATACCGAAAGGTCGAGCTGGTATACAAACCAACCTAGATCCAATCTCAGGCCAGAATCACAGGCATCAATCACATTCTCCATGATGATCAGAATAAAAAGAATGGAAAATCTTATCTATCCAAACAATAGCTCAGTGTCAATGGTCAAATCCCTCCAACACTCCAAGCCATCACCGTTCAAGACAGTCAAGTGAAAGAGGTCATTTGATCTAGATCGTCCAACACCTAAAAGTTGACAAGGTGGGTCATTAAGAAGTGTTAGATGACCACGTTTGGTGGAGATCGATCCTTTGAGTTCCCTAAATTTTTGTTTAATTGTCTCCATTGGAGGAATTCTGGAGGCATTAGGCCAGATCTTTAGTAGACCACGAAGATTTCTGTATAGGATCAACTACGGAAAGAAGATCCGAGAAGCCAACGAACCCGGAGCTCTTTCTTTCTAAAGCAAAACCCCAGTTTGCTAAAGAGAATGTTGCGTATTCGAAAAGTCCACACGATAGATCTCAAAGGACCCAAAAGCCCGAGGGGCTTCCACCGCCTCGAGAAAGCTATAAAACGAATATCTAGAGAAGAGCTCGATGCACCACTTCAAACACATCTATTTACATGTCTACTTTACTTTCATGCCTATTTTACTTTTCCTAGCTTAATTCACTATTGCCCTGCAACTCCCGCTACAATACGTTTATCCTAAGAATATATAGATTAAATATATGCAACCTTAAGTTGTCAAATCACTATGTCCACCTAAGTTTTGATTAAATTGTTCATACCCCGATCATATTCTGCTGACCATCAGCCTCAATCACCTGTTCTAATACCTGTATCAGGCATTTATTTTTCTTTTTTCGTTTTAATATTGAGAGTGCAAAGCACGATAGTTGTAACATACTAATTCATTAATAAAGATCGATTATGTTTATGCTAGTATTTACCATGTTACGTGTGAATCTTTTACTATGGTTGAGGAATACCACATTAAAGTACTGGTGAATTAGAAATTCCTTAAATCGGCTGATTCCATAACCGTTGGTACAAGGCAAAAAGAACTCATTCATGAGGGTTAACCCCTTCCCTTGCTCAAATTGCCTAAGTACAACGCTCACTTATAAATTAATCAGTGATCGAGAAGATTCTGAGTTTCGATCCAGTCTCCAATCTGTCCATCTCGACGCAAGGGTACCTACCAAGTTAGTCAATATCCTTGAGTCGAGCAGACTCTAGCATGCCCGCGCAATCATACACATGCACATACTTTCAATCCATGCCCTTGGTCACACGAGTGGCCTTGACTGGCTGAATTGAGAGCAACACCCCCGACATGCCATGTTATGGAGTTGGGATCGACACAACATGATGCGGCATGTTCTGCATAGAGTTATTTCTACCATATTATGATTCTTCCAGAGCTAGACTTGGGTGAGGTGTAAGACCCGTACCCTGAATTGCCCTCCGTACGTTTAGTTTCCGGTACCGGTACGTCCCGGACGGACCAGATTAGCGAGCCTTGATCGCGACCCTGATTTAGTACCGCAACGACCTAAGACTTGTACCCTTGCGACCGCGCGGGCGCCACGATTCCAACGCCGCGCGGCACGCCCCATTGCGATACCCGGTGTGAAAGATGCGTACCTTTGTGCAATCCGAGGTGGGCTGTGCAACGCGTGTATGGCGTGGGCCCCGCTTGCACAAATCCCATCAACATGTCAAATCAATCACCATCACCCTCACCCATACCCCTATCATTACCCTAACCTACACACACCAACTCCAACCCATACCTCTCTCACCAAAGTCAACTCCAACCCATTCCTCCCATCCCATCATCATCATCATCACCTAAAGTAGCCCCCTCTCCCATACAAGAGCCATACGTAGGGGGGGTGGCCTTCTCATATTCTAAGATTTGAGAGAGAGAGAGAGAGAGCAAGAGAAGGAGAGAGAGAGAGAGAAGAGAAAGAAGAGAGAGAAGTAGAGAGATTTAGAGGGAGATCAAGAGAGAGAAAGAGAGAGTTAGAGAGATTGAAGGAGGAGATCAAGCTTGGAGGACCCCGATCATCATCCGGACTGTCCGATCGGCAATCCAACCGTCCAACCATATTGTGAGTGCAATCTTTCCCCCCTTTTTTTTCTAGTTTACCTTTCATTTTATTTCCTTGGGCCCACCTTGTGATGGGCAATGAGATGGATGGGCTGGATCGTCCATGAATGGGTCCCACCTTTTGATGGTGTGGATCCCACTTTGGGACCTATTTTGTGGCATATTTAGTGTGGCCAACAGCCACCGTGACGTATGTAATTCATCCATGCTATCCACCATGTGGGCCCACCATGCGATGGCCCAGCTGATGGAGGAAGTGGATCCTGCACGTGTGGACCCCACTGGTCAAGGCTCAACCCAAAAAAAAAAAAGGGCTGCTGGGCAGCCAGCGTCCAGAGGACGCTAGGACGAAGCCCAGTTTGGGCGAAATCCATGGGGCCCACTCGTGGGACCCACCCTGATGCATGTATCTGATCCATGCTGTCCACCTGTTTCTCCAGCCCATTTTAAGGTTGGGTACCAAAAATGAAGTAAATCCAGATCTCAGGTGGACCACACCATAGAAAACAGTGAAGGCAAGGATGCCAACTGTCGAAACTTCTTGGGCCCACCGTGACATTTGTAGACTGTTCCACCTGCCCAATATTGGGCTTATTTGGTCCCTAACGAGCTGGGAAACCTGTTGAATGGATTGGATTTTTCCTAAGTGGGCCCCACCTGAAATAAACTTAGAAAAAAAAAATGAAAGAACGTCCAGCGCTGGACGTTCACAGCGTCTGGGACGCTGGAACCGTCCAGCGTCAGGACGGCTGGAATAGGGTCCCCACTCGTGGGACCCACCTTGATGTTTTTGTTGTATCCATTCCGTCCATATGTTTTTCAGCTCATTTTAGTGGCTGAGCCAAAATTTAAGCATATCCAAACCTCAAGTGGACCACATTGTAGGGAAACTGTGGCCATTGATGCCCACCTTTGAAACCTTCCTTGGGGCCATTGTAATGTTTATTTATCCATCTAACCAAAGGTGATGGGGCCCAACTTTGGGTCCCACCTTGATGAATGTTAGGTATACCTTGTCGTTCTTCTTGGCAGGGGTGTGGGCCCAGTTTTGGGTGGGCCACACTTAGGAAATAAGGGTGATTGAATGCCTACCATTGGAAACTTTACAGGACCCATCTGTTATGTTTATTTGCCATTCTTCCTGTTCATAAGTCACCCAACCATGGGTGGGGTTCCACACGTGTGGTGTGCGGGCCCCACCATGGTGTTTGGTTGCCATCTCACTTGATTAGTGGTAAGGCACAAATATCGGGTTGATCCCAAACTGTTGTGACCCATTGATGTATGTGGCTTTCCCATTCTTTTGTACTGTTATACCCAACCACGGGTCCACCTTGTTATGCATGTGTTCAATCCACGTCAGCCATTGGCTACTATGGTGCAATATGTATGTTGGCCATCCATTAGGACCGCCTTAATTTTGTGCTTGATCCAAACCATCCAGATGAATGGACCCTAGCATGTTATGTACAGGATGGCCTTAGGACCACCTCAGTGTACGTGTTCGAATGACCGCGTTGTCCATCCCGTGGACCCACCTTGATGATTAGTTGTGTAAACCCTTATTGAAAGGTCATCCTTAGAGTTTGCTTGATCCAAGTCACAGGGCTACCTTCTTAAACTCACCTTGTTGAGCCATCTTGCCAATTCACCTTGTTAACTCACCATGTTGACCCGCCTTGTCAACCTGCCTTATTGACTCACCTTGTTGACTCACCATGTTGATTGATCTTGGTAACTCAGCTTGTATACTCATATGACTCACCCCTCCTACCCTTGTACCCAATTACTAAAGACCACCATATCATGTATATCCCATCCACACCGTCCGTTTACCTTTAGGACGAGTGTGGGGCTCATCCTCGACGTTCGTATGTCATCTAGGCCATCCATTATATGGAGCCTATCTTGTAGTATGAGGTTAGACCTGTTGTCCCTTTTTGGACCTCATTGTATTGACCATCTATCGCAGATTACCCTACCATTTATAATCCTCTGTCATGACATGTCTATCTTGCAACCCCCTTCTATGACATTCCTTTTACGGACCATTATTGTGTTTATCCCAACTGTACTACAGGATTATGGGTCTCGGCATGATTTTGGGTATTCTACTCTTGCCGCTCAAGTAGGTTCTACCTTTGAAGTGTCGGTACTGTATTCAATCATTTTCTTTCCATTTGGGTTATCTGAATATTGAAGGTTAATCCACACCGTTCAGTTGTTGGACCGTCTGTGTTGTTGTATACCATCCATTTAGAGTCTTATCTCTTTATGTTTGCTTGTATTATAAATGAATTATCTTTTTATGCTATTTTTAGTATGTCTGTTGCCACACGTAGTGTTATTTGGAATATTCTTATGCGATCTTGTGGACCCTCGCCGATTTTCCGCGCTCCCACACGACGACGTTCTTTTCCCTTCCCCTTTCCTTTCGAAAAAGAAGGAGATGAGGATGCGTGAGTGCGAAATCGCCGTTTGTGCCACTGGCTTGCCTCGTGCTCGAGGGCTTCGTTTGGTTGTCGTGTTAAGCTGGATATGTTTAAGTGAGTTTATACAAGACCAGAGTCGCCACTAGCCAGTTACTTCGAATCTACAGTCGGCTAGACCCCGTAGAAACGTTAGAGAAGGGAATCCGAAGATTCATTCCTCTAAAATGACTCCTGTTGATCTGCGGCCAGAGATTCAAGGTAAGGGATCACGGTTACAGGGTGGGAAGAGGTTAAGCACCCCACACACTGCCCGTACCGAAGTACGGTCTCTACTTCACAGAATCGATCGGATACTTGAAAGTCTAGTTTAATCCTCGTATATTCTCATGGATGACATGATACATGAATGCGGGTCTGAACAGTAAGAGTTTCTGATGGGCAGGTTCCAACAACGGGCAAGCCCAGAGCGTACGCTCGAACTGACAGGTGCTTTATGCGAGATGATGCATGCTGTGTGCTTGAATATTCAAAATGTCTATAGTGATATGTACGTGAATGCAGGTCTGAACAGTAAGAGTTTCTGATGGGCAGGTTCCAACAACGGGCAAGCCCAGAGCATACGCTCAAACTGACAGGTGCTTTATGCGAGATGCATGCGGTGTGTTTGAATAATCAAAGTGTTTGCAGTGAAGCAAGGGGGTTGGAAGAAAAGTAAATGTTGCACTTATGCTAGATGCAAATGAGATGATGCTGGAAAAGAGTAGCTGGGTGGACGGAGGTGTCGCAAGGATTGGCTTTGAGTGGCTGGATCAAGATTTGGATGGCTTGAGAGGCTTGGACCAGTGGTCAGGCTGGGCTGGACCAGGGCTAGACTCTCCTCACTCGGGCTCTCCTTGGTGGAGGAATGGGCTAAGGGGTGAAAGAGGGTGACTCAGATGGACGGGCTCTCTCTGGCTGAGTGGTGTATTGAAATGAGAAGGGGAGGGGGGTATTTATAGCAGCAAGCAGTGGCAGAGCTCGTAATTTGTCTCGGGCGGCCTGCTATGGGCCGCCCGTACGGCCGCTCCTCGGTTTCCAACGATGTACGGTTGCTTCCTCAGGGCTGCTGTTTGACTCGCTGGGTCGACTCAGTGAGTTGACTCAACGGGTCGACTCGGTGATTTAACTCGACGGGTTGACTCGGTGTTTTGACTCGACGGGTTGACTCAGCGGGTTAACTCAGCGGGTTGACTCAGTGAGTTTGACTTTTTTTTTGGGATTTTTTGACTGGCTTTTTTTTCTGGTGGGTTTTTCAGGCTGATGTTTAAGACTGGGTTGACTGGGTTCAGGCTTGATCTGGGCTATGGAATGGGGCTTACAAGGGTGAGTTTGGCTGAGTTTGGACTTGGGATTTAGGGGTATGGTCCTCCATTCAACCAGCTATCTCTACCAACAGTGTAGCCGAAGGTGGGGTGTCTACAGATGCCCCTCTTTGGCAGAGGTTGCGTGCAACCGAATGCCAAAGCGAGTGGACACCCCACTTCTGACCCGGTCATTCATAGATCATGTTCTGAAATCTTTGCTTGCTTTTGCATCTGTGTCAGTTGATCATTTGGAAAACCGATCACTCGCACATACCGCGGAAGTTTGGAGAAAACATTGCGATTGTCCCTGCAGTTTGCTGCAACCTGGGTACCCAATCGCAACCCTTCCATTCCCGATCGGTACTAACATCGGAAAGGTACAGCAGAGCCTCTGCGTCGACAGTCTTATGAGGTTACTGACCCTGTGATTGATTGTATGATGTTTGATGTTTTCCCAGATCACTCCAGGAGTACTTGTTTCACTTGACTGTCAAAGTGGTTAGACGCCCTGCATCAGATAGTCTTACGGGATTCTACTACGCCGACTTGGACTCAGTCAAGGTACTTCAGGCATCCACGCCTAGGTATGTGCGGGTGAGCTTTTTCCACCCGATCTGCTGGCTTCGATACTTGGTTTGCAATTCATTCTTTCCTTGATTGTGGTCTGGAATCTTTGTTATCCTTTGTATCTGAGTCAGTTGATTGTCTGGAAGTTGATAACTCGCACATACCGCGAGAGTTTGGAGAAAATGTTGCGATTGTCCCTGCAGTTTGCTGCAACCTGGGTACCCAATCGCAACCCTTCCATTCCCGATTGGTACTAACATCGGAAAGGTACAGCAGAGCCTCTGCGTCCGCTAGTCTTACGAGGTTACTGACCCTGAGACTGATTGTGTGATGTTTGATGTTTTCCCAGATCACTCCAGGAGTACTTGTTTCGCTTGACTGTCAAAGTGGTTAGACGCCCTGCGTCCGATAGTCTTACGGGATTCTACTATGCCGACTTGGACTCAGTCAAGGTACTTCAGGCATCCACGCCTAGGTATGTGCGGGTGAACTCTTTTCACCCAATCTGCTGATTTTGATACTTGGGTTACAATTCATCGTTTCCACCTGTTCAAATGGTTTCTGTGACCGAGCCTTTTGGCTTTCATCTTTTCGTATCTTGGCATGTGGTACGACCGCACTGACACTGGAGTTCAGTTCGACCGTGCTTTGAGTGCATTGGATCCGATGGTCTCCGGGGAAACCGCGAGACATCGAATCTTATTTGATTTTTACGTTGGCTCCTACCCAGAGATATGGAAGATCTCCTGGCGTGTTGGAGGCAGAACGCTCTACTGAAAAAATATTTTTTGGTTTTTTGAAAAGATACCCACTCTGGGGAGTGATACTCCGTGGGGTTTTTATTTGCAAATGGGAATATATATATATATATATATATATATATATATATATATATATATATATATATATATATATATATATATATATATATATATTTTTGAAATGAAAATCTGGTTTGCATGCGCCTCCACTAGGGATGCCTGTGGGGTCTTTGGCTAACTGACTTTTATTTTGAAAGCAGGTAAATATGATGATTGATGCGATGGATGCTGATGCATGGAGATGCATGATGAATGCATGGCTTTGGCTCATTCTCTTTTCAGTTTGATGATTTTGCTTTTGCTGGAGATGCCGAGAATTTTGAGCTTATTGCTTGCAGGGTTGTGCTCCCTGGGGATTTTCTTTTTAATGCGGATGTTTAGTCAGCGGGTTGGTCAAGATCCCGACCCGTGGTTGACCAGGTCCATCATCCCAAGATGCTGTTTCTTTGCTTAATGAGAATGTACGAGGATGTTATCTGACTTCAAGATGTTCTTCTGGCCATAAATGCGATTGAGATGGTATTTGGTTGCCCGTTTTGGTCAAGATTCCAATTTGCGGGCAATTGGATCCGTCATCCCATATTGTGAAGAGAGTGGAGTTCAAGACTCCTGAAGTGTAGTGCTGGGGATAGTGCCAATTTTTGTGATTTTTGTGAATATGTGATCCGAATCTTTATCTGAGTGGTCAGGATAGAGATCGGTTATTGAAAACAAAGGAAAATATTTTTTATGATTTTCGAAATATTTTGATTTGACAGCAAGGGAAATATTTTTTTGTGATTTTTTGACAATATTTTGATTGAAAGCAAGGGAAATATTTTTTTGTGATTTTTTGACAATATTTTGTTGAAAGCAAGGGAAATATTTTTTGTGATTTTTGACAATATTTTGATTGAAAGCAAGGAAAATATTTTTTATTTTTGAAAAGGTGATTTTGCAATGTTTTTGTATTTTATGATTTTTCTGAAATGCAGGGAAAAGTATGGAATTTTCATCCACTTCCAGCTTCTACTGCTGGTAAGGCACCCGATCCATTTTACGTCAGCGAGCAAGACGAGTCTCACACAGTTAAGTGCCGTAGTTTTACATCTTCGGATGAGGGGATTTTGAGGGTTTTCAGTCAACATACCCACAAAGTTGCATGTTCCTCATGTGCAATGCACATAGACCACGTATCGTCCGACGGACTCCTTCGGCCACAAAATGAGCCACATCCTCACATTTCCTTTAGTCAATCCAGTTTGGGGTCTTACGTTGCTCACAATTCCGTGAGGGTGCGCTCCACCTCCCAACAGCCTTAATCCTCTTCATGAGTTTTAGGAACAGGGAACATCCGTCAGATTCAACAGCGACTTCCAAATCAAGGTTGTCTATCACGATGCGTTCAACACGAACAGGATTGCGGAGTTCTGCCCGCCTCAGCCCTTACCTGTTTAAAAGATTCCAGGCACCCGTACGATCAAGTGTCAGCCATGCCTGGAACAGGTTAGGAAAGAAAGCCCCCGAGAAGTTAATCCCAGTGTAGTTTTAGGTCTTCGGACCACTGGAGATGAATTTGTGCAGTTGAAATTTTTTGTGAATCTTTTTTTTTTTTTTGGAAAAAGTTTCAGATTTCAGCTCGAATGATCGAGATTGATACTGGTTTTTGTGGAAAGCTTTTAAAATATTTTGGTATTTTTGAAATGTTCCGAGTTATCGAATCCTTGATCCCAGCGGTTGAGGCCGATGCCGATTTTTATCAGAAGCAAGAAAGGGTCCCCCGAGAAATTAATCCCAGTGTAGTTTAAGGTCTTCGGACCAAAAACTGTACAAAAGGGGGCAAACACATTTTTTTTTTATTTTTGGAAAATGTCCGGTGTCAGCGGATCTTGATCAAGACCGATACCGGCTTTTATTGAAAATCCCTCGGGATATTGATCCCGACGTAGTTTAAGGTCTTCGGACCTAAAAACTTTAAAAGAGGGGCTGGTGATATATTTTTTTGTTTTTCGAAATGATCCAGATCATCCGATGTTGGTCTTAAAGACTGGGATCGATGCTGGTTTTTATTAAAATCCCTCGGGATGTTGATCCCGACGTAGTTTAAGGTCTTCGGACCAATATTGCACAAAACAGGAAAGACTTTTTTTTTTTTTTTTGGAAGTACTCGGATCTTAATTCGAGCGATCAAGACCGATACCGGCTTTTATTGAAAATCTCTCGGGATGTCGATCCTGACGTAGTTTAAGGTCTTCGGACCAAAAATATGTACAAGAGAGCAGCAATCCAGGTTGGAGACTACGGGAATTCTTCTTGGAATGGTTCGGATTATCAGGTCATACACTTGGATGGTTAAGATCACTGTTTGACCAAGTCAAATCTTTCTTTCTTTTTCTTGAAAATTCCATGGAACTTTTCCACATCATCAAGCCAATTTCCCACCAATTTCTCAGAAGATGAGATTTTGGTGAGATCTCTTCTTTTTTCTCACCATTCTCTTCCATCACTTCATTCTTACATGGAGGTACAAGATTCACTTGCAACCACCCTTCCCAAGGAGGAGTTCTTCCCAAGGAGAGGGGGAGGGAAGTCGTTTCATGTAGGTAGGGGCTAGGACGGCCTCCCATGGGCCGCCCGGACGGTCTTAGACCCCTGGTCTCTTCAGTGGGCTGGGTAAAAGGGTGCCCTCCCCTTTTCTATATAACATGGGGCACTCTTGCCCCCCTCAACGTGCAATCTCTCTCTTCTCTCTCTCATACTCTCTCTTTTTTCAAGTTTTCTCTCTCTTCTTTGGTGGTCCTTTGCTTCTCTCAAGTGGTGGCCCTTAGAGACATTTTGGGACAGCAAGGTGGTCCCTCTTTGGTGAGTGGTAAAGGTATGAACCACTCCCTTTCTCTTTCTTGTTCTTTTCCTTCTTCATTGTCTCTTCTCATGGCTCTTTTCTTTTTCCATGTAGTTATTCCAAGAAGAGTGAGAGTGGGCCCAAGGGTTTTTGGCCACTTTCTAGATCTCAAGTCCTTTTCAAAGGTGGTGTATGGAGAGGGACATTGCAAGCTCTCCACTTCATTTTTCCTTTCCTCTTTTCACACTCACTTCATGTGCATGTAAAGGGTGATTTTGCCATGTCATCAAGTGTTCATGGCAAAATACTCTATCTTTTTCATGGGAGTTGGGCTTCTCTTCATATGTATCAAATGGGCTCAAAGTGAAGTCATGGCCCTTGGTGTATTTGGTGGGCCCAATGCTTCATTTTGGGCTCCCTCTTACTTTCTTTCTCTTGTCATTTCCCTTGGAACTCTCTTTTCTTTTTCATCTTCTTTCCAAGACTTGGGCCCATGGTCATGGTAAGGCCCATCTCAAGTTTTGGGCTCATGGGGCTCACTTTGGGTGACCCCATCTTTCTTCACATGTGTATGGACCAAGATGACTAGCCCATTCTTCATTTGTATCTCAAGTGGGCTAGATTTTTTAATTGGGCCTTTATGGACAAGTGGCTCAAATCTTCCACTATCTCTTGATTATGATGTACATCCTTGTACAAGGTGTAGTGGGCTCCTTGGAGTTTTTCATGTGGATGGGCTTTTGGGCCTTCATTGAAACTTGGGCACTTCTTTGAACCATGTGTGCCCCACTACACTTTGTTCATGTAGGATTTTTCTTTTCATGCTTTTTCTTTGATGGATGGAGGACTTGAGCTACTTGACCATCTACAAGTCCCATGAGTGCGTTGTTCCCATAATCTCACTAAGTTCAAATGGTTTTCTTTGTGGTAGGAATGTGGTTCTCAAGAGTTTCCCTCTAATGTTATCAATCTCGAATGGATGATCCTCAAGTGAGCTATCCATACAACCATAGCTCCTTGATCCTTTCTTTGGGGCTTGGTGGGTCATTCCACCATCATTTTAAATATGAGTGGTTTTTCTTTGAATTTGTGGGAAAGAATGATACCCATAAGTTGCCCATTTTTGTCCCATGCCTTGGGACATTTCGGATTTTGATCTTCAAGTGGGCTATGTGTACCATTCTTATCCATTTTCATGATGGTTGGGTGACTTATCAAGCCATGCCCTCTTGTGCTCAAATGGTCTCCCTTTTTGGTAAAGAAATTGGTGCACATAAGTTGCCCAAACTTGCCTTTACATGGGCATTTCCAACTTTGACTCCTCATGTGGGCTATGTGCATCAAAATTTTTACCATTGGCCTCTTTGATTCCATATGTTTGTGGGTGGACCGCCATGTTGTATTCTCATGGTCAAAAACTTTCATCAAGATGAGGCACATAAGGTTGCCTATGGTTAACCCATGAATGGGTCCTCATGTTCTTCAAAGTGGGTGATGTGCTCTCTCCAATCCATTGAGATGAGGCATTTGGGTTGCTCTTGGGGGCCCACTTCCTTTCTATTCCCCACTTGTCTATGCACATGTGTAAAAAAATGGAAACATCTTAAGTGATAATCATGACCTTGGCATAAAAGTGGATCAATCCTTGGCCACATATGGACTTTGAAGAAGGATTTCTCATGTGAAGTAGGATTCTCATCCTTTGTTGATCTCATGGCACTTGAGTACATGTGTTGTCCAAAATGTGTCCTTGGATGATGGACTTTTCTTGCCTAAGGCATGCCATGCAACCTTCTTTAAGGTGGGCCTTACTTTTTCCAATGGGCCCAACACATATCCTAAGTGACACATGGAGTTGGACTTTAGATTTTGCATTTGAATGTGAGTCCAATCCCATGGGTTTCTTGGATGATAATTTGGATTTTAACGGGTAATGGATAGGGACTTACCTTACCAAGCTTGTAGGATTCAATGGCGGATGGTACCAGAGGTCACCGAGTGATTGATGAAGATGATCCTGCCTTCATCGTCCGCCGAGGGGACCACATGTGTTCCTTAGCTATGGAGCATCAACCTCTTCCCGCTATCAAGGGTCGAGGTACCAGGGATCGCTGGGACTACTGGGTGAAGGATCCACAGCCCTTGCTTGAACGAGTACTGGATGGTACTCCTTTTGTTGGCCTCCTCACCTTACGTTTCCATAATAACGATGCTAACCGCATGATGCTCGCGGCCCTTTGCGAGAGGTGGCGGGATGAGACCCACACCTTCTAGCTCCCTTGTGGTGAATGGGGAATAACCCCCTTGGACATTTATATGCAAATAGGCTTCCCATTTCATGGAACAGTTGTTCCTCAAGTCAGCTCTCTGGCTCCTCTCACTTCAACCGACTGGCTACGGCTTGTCGGTGACGTCCCACCCGAGGGTGAATTCCAAGGCCATCAAGTGAAGATGCGATGGTTCTACAACAATTTTGCCTCCGTCATCCCCACTACCGAGCGAGAGGCCCTCCACAAAGCGTGAGCCATGATCACTTATGCTTTTGGATCCTTTCTTTTCTGCCATGCGAATGAGAGAGTTGATCCTAAATTTCTTCGTTTAATCGAGGATCTTCATCATCCCTATAACTGGAATGGGGCTATCTTGACCCGTATCTTTCAAGGTCTGGACAAGACCTGTCAGCATAGTCGGTCCTTCACAGGCTTTTGGCCTGTCGTTGAGGTATTTCTTCTTTCACCTTTCTTGAAGGGTTTTCGCCTTCTTTCTCTCTCTGATCATTAGATGTGCTTTTGTCCAAACCTGCTTTTATGACCATTTTCCCCATCTCGCGCCGAGGATGCGGGATGATGTTGAGCCTTCTCAGTATCGCCACATGTACTGGCACCAGCAAAATCGTCAGCGGAACTCCCGAGTTCCCGGGGACAATTGGCGTGCTGACATAGACGGGCTGACCGTTGAGGACGTAAGTATCTTGCTTTCCCTACCCCTCGTGCCGTACCGTAACTGATTGTGGTGACCTCATTTGCTACAGCTCGCTCGGATGCCGTATGCCAGTTTCCCTCTCTATTATACCCCTCAGCGTGTGGAGGCATACGATGCTTCATGTCTCCGTATCATGCTTTCCGACGCTGAATCTTTTCAGTGGTATTTGGGGGAGAGATTGCTTCGGTAAGTCACTGGGGTGGCTCGGGTCCCTTGCTCTGCACCTCCTCCAGCTGCTCGGATGCCAGTTGATGAGAGAGTTGAGGCTTTTGTGGGCCAGCCTGGACTTCGTTTCACGATCCCGGATCGTGATTATGATGAATGGTATCTGCTGTTCGGCCAGGGGCCTCTGCTTCCTTCGCTTTATGTTCCAGGTGGCCGTCGCAGGTACGCTGGAGGTTCGGTGACTGCTCCTTTGATGGATCTTTATCATCGGGAGCGGGACGCGAGGAGGGACGATAATGATTATGTTGGCGACTTGTAGCCTGTTTGGGCACTCTGCTTTGTATGGCCTTGTACTTTTGCTTTTATCTTCTTTTAAGCTCTTTTGAATGAATATATAATCTTCGACTTGTCTCAAATTCTTTGATGATGTCTGGGCGCTTTGACTTTTGTCTAGTTCCTTCATGATTTGAGACTTCTTAGCTGCATGGATGATGACTTGAACGGTCCAGATTGCTTGTTTAGGCCTTGTGGGCCCACTTGATTATTAGATCTTGGATTTTGGCCCTTCTTTTTTATGATTGAACCTTTGATCTTGCTGCTCCATGACTTGTGTAAGTTTTCCAATGGTTTGGATCCTGGTGATCTAGCCCTTGAATGGTTCAGATTGATAGATTCGGCCCTGTGGTCCCACTTGAGACCTTAGCTTTACTTTGGGGCACCTCTTTTGATGATTTGTGAGACTAAAAAGGCTTTTCATGGTGTGGATGATGGCTTGAACGTCTCAGATCGCTCGATTTGGCTTTGTGGGCCCACTTGATGATTAGATCTTGGATTCTGGCCCTTCTTTTGATGATCAGCCCTTTGATCTTGTTATTTGGTGGCTCATGTAGGTCCCTCAATGGTTTAGATCATGATGATCTGATCTTTGAATGGCTTGGATTGCTTGTGGCCCCCACTTGATCACCTTTCCTTCTCTTTGACTTGATCAGCCATGCTCTGGCCGCATTGCTTCGTGATTGGACCGGTGGGGCACCTTTTATATGATCTTGATCAGCCTCAGTCGAAATCTGGAGTGGACCGGAGCCTTGGGCGGCCCATGGAGCGTCATCTGCTGACGTGGACTGTCAGCCTCACCTACCAAGAACCCTGGAGCCAATCCCGCGGAGAGAGAGGATCTGCGTCCGTATGGGCGGCCCAGGGAAGGCCGTCCAGGACTCGCCTCTTAAGCGGCCTGGGCTGGCTTGGGTTCAGACATTCTTCTCTGTCCACTGTCCCTGTCTCCACCTGCTTTGCACTGGCGAGTTTGATTCCAGCCATGAATATTCTTCTTGTCTCCTCTTCCCTCATCATCTTGTCTTCATCTTGCTTTGTCCTTTCTTGGGCCATGGATGGTGGTGATTTAGGGGCCGTGGGGGCTGCCCATGGTGGGTCCCACACTCCAGATTTTCAACTGAGCTTTGATAATGGGGAGATACCTTTAATGGATGGGGTAGATGGGGCATTAAGAGGGGGCATTGATGAAGATTTAAGCTTGGTGGTTGGTGGAGCTTTGAATGGCCCCATTAATGGTGGGATGGCTGGAATTTCGGATTTGAATGGGCCCTTCATTGTGGGAGAAATGAATGGTATGGATAGGATGATGGGATGGGACATAGGTGAGGCTATGCATCCCTTGAATGTGGGCCACATGGATGATGTGATGGATGGTGGTGATGGGACCACAAAGGACATAGATGGGCTGATCTCATGCTTGGATGGGATGGATGGTTCAGATGATACCTTTGACGGTTTGGATGCTCTGGATGAGGGCCGAGATATGCGGTATACTTGCTTGGGTGGACTTGATGTGGTCATTGATGATGTCCCCCTGATGATGGACGGTGTGGGTGCCTCGATGATCCCTTTGATCGGCCAGGATGATGATTGGATTCATGATTTCCTGTTGGAGGGGGCCGCAGGTCCAGATCTGACCGTTGATTCTTCGATCAGGGTTGCCGGGACCCTTCTGGATGGTTCAGATGCTTTCTTTGACGTTCAGATTGGTCAGGATGCCACGATGTGCGGTGTGATCTTTACTGGTAGCCCTTTTGATGGAGGGTATCGCCCTTCTTTTGATCGTCGGTCTTTTGCGCACTCCGTTCATGAGGTGGGCGAGTCTTCTCGTGCGGCTGAGGTTGTGACAGTTTCCGACAGTGATGCGACTATATCAGACATAGCCGTTACTGGGGACAGGTCAGGGGCTGTCGAGTCTGCAGAGGTTCCAGCTTTTCCTTCTCCTTCGCCCGTTGACCTTCCGATCCTTGATGAGTCATCATTGATTTCTGGGCCTTTTGTGCTGGAGGGGGTACCAGTGAGGACTTGTCAGCTGCTTCCTCGTTCTTCCTGCTCGCCACGACTGCTTGCTTGGCTTGATAGTTTGTCAGCTTATGAGATTCAGGATTTGGAGTCCTATGGCTTCGGCAGTCTGATCCATATGGCCAGAGTTGATATTGACTGGAGGATGCTCGGAGCTGCCTTGATTGACTGGGTCCCTTCGTTGAACTTGTTTGCATTCAACGATATGGAGATGGGGCCTTCTTTGGAGGAGCTTGCACGCTTGACAGGCCTGCCCTGGGATTATGCTCAGTATTTTTCGCCGAAGACTGCCACACCCCAGAACTGGTTCGGGATCCCTTATCTTGTTCGGCCTGCAGCCAGTGGCCAGGATGCTGTAGTGTTCTCCTTGGACTTGCTGTATGATCTTTTTTCGGGTCCTCGGGGTGTGGTTGGTTCTACCTTTGCTCGGAATGCACTGATGTTTTGTTTGATAGCTGAGGTGCTGTTCTCGGGATGGCGCAAGTCCCAGACTCCTCTGCTTTTTGAGGTGATGAGCCGAGCTATCCGACGGCAGGAGATCATTTCTCTTATCTTGGCCGAGCTATTTAATGGGCTGACCGACTGCGCCCTGGGCCGCACTCGTGTCCTTCGCGGCTGTTGTGCCTTTCTGCAGGTATCTTTTCTGCACCTTTTTCTTCTTGCTTTGCTAGGAATTGCTCTGCTCTAGCTGAACTTCTTTTCCTTCTTGTGATTAGGTCTGGCTATGGGAGCGTCTTTCGATGACTATTCCTGTACCTTTTCCTGACGCTTGTCGCCCAGACCTTATGCGACACATTATGGAGTTTCTTCCTCATACAGCTAGGATGAGCGAGCCCTTGTATCGCAGGATGTTCGCTGAACTTCGTGACTGGAACGTTCGTTGGGAGTCATCTTGGCTTTCACTTCCTCCAGTGCTTTGCGATGCACACCGCCATCCTCTGATGTTGGTAGGCTTTCGATCCTACTTTTCTTATCATCCCATTCGGTTCCTGCGGCAGTTTGGATATGAGCAGGATGTTCCTCTTTTCGCTTTCACAGGTATCGGGCGTCGAGCACTTCCATCCAGATCCTCTGACTTTAGGACCCGGATTGATTGTTCTTGGGCGAGTTATTTGACTGCTGATTTGCTGGGTTTTGAGCTGCGGACTTTTCCGATGGCGACCGCCCCATATCAGTACTGGGTTGCTGAGCAGTCTTTGTATCGACGTATCCCTTGCTAGCACCAAAATGCTGATGAGGATGAGCGGGATATCCTTGGAGATGCTGGCTCTTCATCTGGTTCATATGAACCCTTTGAGGAACGCCCGTTTATCGATCCTTGCTTCCTTTTGGCCACTCATGGCCATCTGCTATCTGAGATTTCTGCACTTCGGTATCATTGTGAGATGATGTCGAGGAGATTGGCTGCCGATCAGAGGTTGTCTGACGAGGAGACAGCGACCCGTACCCTTGAGCGCGATGAGGCGCATTACCTGCGTATGGAGGTGAGCAGGTTGAGAGCGAGACTATCTTTTTATGAGTCAGAGGACTTACCTGATGTGGCCGAGGAGGAGGGTAGAGATTGATTGTGTTGGCCACCTGCACATTCCTTTTTGCATATATGATTGATGATGATGCATTTTTATATTTTTTTTTTTTTGAAAAAGATGATATGATATGTGTAAAAGAAATATGATGCATTTAATTGAAAAGAAAACTGTTTGAAAATCTACTGTGCCATGAGTTGTCTTGTGAGTGTGTCTGGATTTTGTGTCGGGATATAGGAATCAGAACTGGGACTCGGTCAATGATTTGACCAATGTCTCGAGATTTGACTTGCTTGATCCTTTGATTCCCTAGAGGTGTAGGTAATGGAAACTGTTGCTTCTTGAGATTGTCAGAATTTACAGAGTTCTTCGCTCCTGACTACACTTCTTCTTGTTCTTGAACTGTAACTGCTTGAACAGATCTGGACCGTCTGATTTCTTGGTACCTGCACTTTTATTTTTTTTCTTTTTCTTTTTGAGCCATTTTTTGCCTGCAGTGCTCTTTCGAGTTTTCACTACAGCCGGCCTTTTTCCGTCATTTTTGCCCGTGGCGCCCTTTCGGGTTTTCACCACGTCCCGGGTGTTTGATCTTGCCTGCCCCTTGGCAGCTATGCTATTTTTACCCTCGGCGCCCTTTCGGGTTTTCACCAAGTCCGCTGTATGCCCACTGTTTTTACTCAGAGCGCCCTTTCGGGTTTTCACTCCGCCCTCTTTGTTTAGGCACACATTTTCTTTTTCTCTCTCTCTCTTTTTTTTTTTTTTTTGGATAACTGCGGCGGCTGGAGGTCGGGAATCCGTCGTTGCCAGCCGATGGCAGTCTTTCAGCCCTTATCCTGAGTTACGATAATAGAGCTGTCGGTCTTTGCTAAAGACCCCTCTGAGATGAATGGATGGATGACCGCGTTTCTTCTTGGATTGATTTTTTTCTTGAGTGCCTTTCTTTGGCTTCCCTTTTTCTTTCTCTTTTCTTCTCTTTTTTTTTTCTTTTATATTGTTTTTCTCTCCCTTTTTTTTTGTCTTTTCCTTTTGAATCCCTCTTTTTTTTTGTATTTTTCTCTTTTTGAATCCCCTTATTTGAAACACTTGTTGGTGGACGGAAATGATTTCTCAGAGGTCTTAGTTTCAACCTCTTGACTTCAGCTCTATTAAAGTAACTTTTGATAAGGTCAGAAAGGCTTACCCGTGAAAGATCTTCACGTAATCGGCGTTGGTTGGCTCAGGAAGATCCACCCCTCTCATACTGGTGAGTCTGAGGGCGCCTCCGGGAAGTACTTCTCTGATGATCAGTAGCCCGTCCCACGAGGGTTTGAACTTTCCTCTAGGATCCGGAAGGTGCGACGGTAGAATCTTCTTCATGACCATGTCGCCTACCTTAAAACTTCTTTTTCGGACTCTCTTGTTGTAAGCCCGAGCGATCCTTTTCTGGTAGCATTGTGAATGACTTAGTGCACGCATGCGTTTTTCATCTGCTAGCTGCAACTGATCAAATCTGGCCCGTTGCCATTCTCCTTCTTCAATTCCGCTTTCTAATAACACCCGTAGTGATGGTATTTCCACCTCGACTGGTAGAACTGCTTCCATTCCATAAGTAAGCTCGAAAGGAGTAACGCCCGTAGCAGACCGTACAGATGTTCGATAGGCCCAAAGTGCATATGGGAGCATATCTGACCAATCTCGATAGGTCACGACCATCTTCTCAAGTATCCTGACGATTGTCTTGTTTGCGGCTTCTACCCCACCATTCATCTGGGGACGGTAGGGGCTTGATCGATGACGTTGGATCTTGAATTTGCTGAGGAAGTCATCCATCTTCTTGTTGACGAACGGGGTCCCATTATCTGTGATGATAGCATTGGGGATTCCATACCGGCGTATGATGTTGTTCTTCATGAATTTGATCACCTGAGATGCTGCAATTGTGGTGTAGGAGGCTGCCTCTACCCACTTGGTGAAGTAGTCGACTGCCACAAGTATGTACTCATGACCATTTGATGCTTTGGGACTGATCTTGCCGATGATGTCGAGTCCCCACATGGAGAAGGGCCAGGGGGTGGTCAGGTTGTATAACTCTGATGATGGGGCATGGATTTGATTCGCATGCTCCTGACACTTGAAGCATTTTCTGACGTGCTGGCAACAATCTGTCTCCATGGTGAGCCAATAGTAGCCGAGTCGTAGAATCTTCTTTGCCATCATGTGCCCATTCATGTGTGGGCCACAGATTCCTTCGTGTATTTCTTTCATGATCTTTGCAGCTTCTGTTTCATCGACGCATCGAAGGAGGATGTGATTATAGGATCGCTTGTAAAGAACTTCGCCATTGATGGTGAACTGGCCGGCCAAACGCTGGATGGTTCGGCGATCTGTTGCTGTTGCTGACTGTAACGCCCCAAATTTCAGGAGTCGAGCATAACCTCGACTCTTGAGATTTCGGGTGCCACTATGCTTATGCGGAAGCGTGATTAATGCATTTATGATTTAGAGTATCATGTCGCAAGTTTAAAACTAAATAAACTTTAAAGTAAGGACAAAAGATAAGTGCATACCTGGTCCAGCATTTACAAATGTACATTATAGTCCAAAATAAAGGGGGCCACACAGCAAGAAGCCCCAATATACATGTCCAAAAGAATTGGGCCATTACACATCTAGCCATCAAACGGCCCCAAAACATCAACTAAAAGATGCCAGTGCATCTTATTCTCTACCATCCGAGAACTAAAAATAACTGACGTCTTCTACAAAATCTTCTAACTCATTCTGAAGAACGTCATCATCCATAGTACCTGCTTCTACATTAGAGTCTGGTTGATGTTTTTCCAAACACCACCCAGGATTGAGGGGGTGAGTAATCAACTCAATGCTGCTATAAGTCTAAGTTTAATAATCAATCAAGCATTCAAGCATAGATAATATATCAAACAAAACATACAAGAGTCCTAGAATAGTTGTACTAATGCATGAATGTTATGAATTCGCATACAATGCATGTCCCGGGCAGTCACAACAGAATCCACATGGATACAGTATTCCCCTTACTTATAAACCAGCTACACATAATGCAAGTATGAAGGCTCTCACGAATGCCCTGGCCTTTCAAACAGTCAGCCAGTTACTGAGATTGCCGATGACATGTATGCATGGTTAATTTGGCCTTTATTGGTATTAATTTCATTCAGCAAGATTAGTGATGCTGATTTACTAATGTCATACAGTAGGTCCTGAACAGGACCATCTGGCTCCCGACGGTGCGAGTGTCTATCATCGCCAGTAGCCCACGAATCCCATCTCCAACTTCCAATACATTAAGAACACAAGAATCATTATATTCAAATCAGTACCTCGGCTATTCAGATTTATCCAAAACAATCTGACGCCCTTATAATAGCTTACGGTCACTACGGGGAGGCTTAATGCCACAGCGTAGGCCGACGGCACGAACACGGTGTCCCATACCACCATGCCCGGCCCAAGGAGATTTCATAGGATTGTGTCGCACATACGTTTATCATTGGACGCTTCATTTAATAACATTAGTATTCCAGATTCGGGACAAGTCATTCATTACAAGCTATCTACCACCCAACATGTCTTGACTTTGGATATGGCTGTTTGATACAGAGAGAATATTGACCAAACCAGCATTGGGCACAAACGACCCGTGTAGTCCAAACTACTGTCGATCGGTCAAGTTCACCCCGTCAACCAGCCTACCCTGAATATCCAATCCAACTAGGATATCCACATTATTCGATTGGCCCCTTTTTACTCATGACAATGTGCGTTAATCATACAATTAAACATATTAGAGACAGATTTCATCATCTCAACGAATTCCATAATTCAATTGTAACAATTAAATCATTTACCCATTTCATCAAACAATTGAGCCATGTAACACACATGCATGTTGAACTGAGACATAAAATCAGATACGAACTCAAAGTCTTACTCTATGACTATAAGAATCATGTCTAAAACCCTTAGGAATGTTAAAGAAAAGAACTGAATTATAGCCCGCACCTTAAGGTCTAGGGTTCCTCGCCCGTCCAACGGTCTAGGGTTAGGGTTAAAGAAAATCAGCTATTCCTACAAGAAAACCCAATTAGGATGAGATTTTCAGTCTCAAACCTAAGATAGTTCGAAATTTTAAGGTAGGATTCGATTCTTACCTCCAATCGCAAAGAGAACCACTCCAGCGACGGAATCGACAGGCCAGAGCAACCTCCTACTTCAAGAGGAAAGGAAGAAGGACTCTGCAACCTCCTTTCTTCTTCTTCTCTCGATTCTCTCTCTTTCTCTCTCTTCCTCTCCCTCAATTTCTCTCTTTCTCTCTCTTTCCCTCCTGAAAATTTCCCAAATCGATTTGGGGATTTCTCAGCAACAGGTTTATATATAAAAGCTGGGAAATTCACCCAAATGGCCTTATAGGAATTAGTGGGTAGTTTTCTGACCCAAGTGAAATTAGTGGTTTATGTATGTAGCCCTCCAGAAGGCTATTTAGAGTAAGGGCCATAAAGTTTACAGAATGGTAACCTTCTAGCCCAATTTGTACTAATTAATCTTCCTCTTCTAGGTTAGAGATTATGAATTCTAATTAACTAAGATGTACGGTCATCCGTACACTATTATCTGTACGGAAATTTACGGGACGCTACAATCTACCCCCCTTAAAGAAATTTCGTCCACGAAATTGTACCTTTTCGTATTCTTCTAATATCTGTGGGTAGTTCTTGCATACTTCGGCTTCCGTTTCCCATGATGCTTCTTCTTCTGTATGGTGAGTCCATAGCACTTTTACCAAAGGAATGATTTTGTTCCTTAACACTTGTTCTTTCCGATCTAGAACCCGAGTCGGTCGCAAAACATAAGTAGCACTTTCATTCAACTCCACCTCCTCCCATTTGATTATGTGCGTCGGGTCAGGCACATACTTTTTCAACATCGATACATGGAACACATTGTGCACACCAGCGAGAGGAGTAGGTAGCGCGAGACGATATGCAACCGCACCAACTCGATCCAATATCTGAAATGGGCCAATGAATCGTGGCGCAAGCTTTCCTCTCTTTCCAAAACGTAGCAAACCCTTCATCGGAGATACTTTCAGAAATACATGATCATCCTTCTTGAATATCAAATCTCGCCTTCGTTTATCAGCATAACTCTTTTGACGACTCTGCGCTGTTAAAAGGCGTTGTCTAATTATGTCAATCTTTTCGGAAGTCTGCTGAACTAATTCTGGCCCAATAAGGCTTCTTTCACCAATTTCCACCCAACAATTTGGAGATCGACACGATCGTCCATAAAGAGCTTCATAAGGAGCCATTCCTATGCTGACTTGGAAACTATTGTTGTAGGCGAATTCAGCAAATGGAAGGCATTCATCCCAGCTGTCTTTAAAATCTAATGCACATGCCCGTAACATGTCTTCCAGAATTTGGTTTACCCGCTCGGTCTGCCCGTCCGTTTGAGGATGAAAAGATGTGCTAAATTTTAACTTTGCACCCATTGCCTGTTGAATCTTTGTCCAAAATATTGATGTGAAGCGGGTATCCCTATTAGACACAATCTCTAAAGGTACCCCATGGAGACGTACAATCTCTTTAATGTATAATTTTGCTAGGTCCTCTGCCGATGTAGTCATCCGAATGGGTAGAAAATGAGCTGATTTTGTTAACCGGTCAACTATCACCCAAATCGAGTCGTAACCCTTCTTTGTCTTTGGCAGACCGGATATGAAATCCATAGATATGAAGTCCCATTTCCATTCGGCGATTGGCATGGACTGTAACAGTCCTGGAGGTCGTCGATGCTCTGATTTGACTTATTGACACGTGAGACATCTTGCAACATTGTCAGCGATTTCTCTTTCATATTATCCCACCAGAATGAGCATTTCATGTCTTGATACATCTTCGTACTTCCTGGTGTATCGATAATTTCGATCGATGAGCATCTTCTAAGGCTTCCTGTTTTAGCTCATAAGAGTCTGGGAGACACAAACGTCCCCTAAATCGCAAACCATCTGTCGAATCAACGTACCATTCGCTGCTTTCTCCTCGGTCAATCTTCTCTCTTATTGCGATCAACTTGGGGTCATGTTTCTGAGCCATGATTATTCGGCTAACTAGGTCATGTTCTGCCCGTGTATGAGACATTCTCAAATCTGAGTCCGTGAGGGTGAGCATCCCACTAAACTCATCCACAAATGTGAGCATATCCCACTCCCTTAACATGAGTGGGGCAATAAAGCCCTGAGCCTTCTTACGGCTCAACGCGTCTGCTACTAAATTTGCCTTTCCGGGATGATAGGATACTTCAAAATTGAAGTCTTTAAGTGTCTCCATCCACCTACGTTGTCTCATGTTCAAATCCCGTTGTGTAAAAATGTACTTCAGACTTTTGTGATCACAAAATAACTCAAATTCTTCACCATACAAATAGTGTCGCCATAACTTTAATGTGAAAATCACTGCCGCCAACTCCAAATCATGAGTGGGATAGTTCTCTTCATGCTTTTTCAATTGCCGTGAGGCATAGGCGACCACCTTACCCAACTGCATCAACACACATCCCAACCCAATTTGTGACGCATCAGTATAGATCGTGTACTTGACTCCTAGCTCAGGCAACACTAACACAGGAGCTGAAGTTAATTTGTCCTTCAAATCTTGAAAAGCTGTTTCAGCTCTCTCATTCCATGCGAAGGGCACATCCTTTCGCGTGAGTTGAGACAGAGGCTTCGCAATCCTAGAAAAATCCTTGATGAATCGCCTGTAATAACCGGCTAGTCCAAGAAAACTACGGACTTCTGTAACAGAAGCGGGCTGCTCCCACATTTGTACCGCTGCAACCTTAGACAGGTCTACTGATATACCTTCACCTGATATAACGTGCCCAAGGAAATCTACCTCTTGTTTCCAAAAATCGCATTTCTCATACTTAGCATATAACTGATGCTGTCTCAACGTTTCCAGAACGGCCCTCAGATGTTCCTCATGCTCGTCTCGAGTCTTGGAGTAAACCAATATATCATCTATGAAGACGATAACAAACCGATATAAATAAGGCCGGAATACTCTGTTCATAAGATCCATAAATACTGCAGGAGCATTAGTGAGTCCAAAGGACATCACTAAAAATTCATAATGCCCAAAATTTGTTTTAAAAGCTGTTTTCGGAACGTCTTCAGGTCTTACTCTTAGTTGGTGGTAACCAGACCGTAAATCGATCTTTGAGAAACACTTGGCACCACATAATTGATCGAACAAGTCATCTATTCTAGGAAGAGGATATTTATTTCTGACTGTGACTTGATTCAGCTTTCGATAATCAATACATAGGCGTAACGATCCATCTTTCTTCTTGACGAATAAAGCTGGAGCACCCCAAGGTGAAACACTCGGACGGATAAATCCTAAATTTAGAAGCCCATCGAGTTGACTCCTTAACTCTTCCATGTCACATGGGGGCATACGATATGCTGGTTGTGAACATGGCACTGTACCAGGAATAAGATCGATAGTAAACTCGATCTCTCTCTGAGGAGGTAGTCCAGGTATGGGCTGAAACACATCCTCAAAATCCTTTACCAATATGGTATCCTGAAGTTCTGATTGTTTCATTCCTTCCTTCCTAATGGTATATAAGTCGACACGGCCCTGACGACTGATTTGCATTGGAAATGTGAATGCCGACTCCCCTGCAATATGTACGGTGACGGTCCTAACATCACAAATGATTTTCGCCTTTGCAGGAGTTAACCAATCCATTCCAAGAAGAACATCTATGCGAGGAATCCTTGCTACTACAAAATCAACCATCACTTCCTTATCTCCTAAGATAAGTGGACACTGCGGACATAACCACTGCGGACATAACCACTGCGCATCAAGTTTACTTCCCGAGGCAGTGAATAAGGTGACGAGACGCATCGGCACGACAGGCAGTTTAAGTCGTTTAACAAGTTCAGAAGAAATGATAGAAACAGAAGACCCAGTGTCTACCAATAAGTATACAGGAATACCGCATATATATGCCGTACCTTGAAATGTTTGAGGAAGAACATCGTCCTCATTGAGGTCTACAGCAGTGATAGCATGAACTCGGGCTTGTTGTGGCTTGTTTGGTGCAGAAGCACCCGGACGGTGATTTGGATGATTTGGGTGTAAAGGAGGGCGAACAGTTTGTAACGGAGGAACTGAAATTGTTCGCTGCGGTGCACGATTAATCTGCTGAGGAGGAGTGATACCATTATCTCTCATACGGGCAAAGCAGAACGGTTCTATGTGACCTGGCTTGCGGCAATACGTACAATATCGATTCGCTTTAGCCGTGGAGGTAGGAAATGAGTTACGAACGGTTGACGGTCCTATCCGAGCCCTTTTATTAAACGGTTGTTGTAACACCATATCGGGCTTAGTCTTTTGCCCCATTTGAAATCGCGCCTGTGCGAGACGAATACCATCCTCTTCAGATCGGAAGGCTTTCTCTACCATTCCAGCATAGGTATAAATATTGGAACAACACATTTTGGTATGTATTCCAGGCCTCAAACCCGCTGCGAAACGACGCATCTTTGTCGCTTCGTCGCTCACTATTGTTGGTGCGTATTTCGAGAGCTCTGTGAATCGACTCTCATACTCTGCTACAGACATATTTCCCTGTTGTAGACTAAGAAACTGTTTCTCGCGTCCGAGGCGATAGGTGAGAGGATAATATTTGTCATGAAACTTAGTTTCAAAGTCCTCCCAAGTCCACACATAGGTATCTGGGACTGATTTACAGACGCCTTTCCACCAAATATTAGCTTCTTTCTCTAACATAAAGGTTACCAGATTCACCTATTCCGATTCAGAACATTCCATCTGCTGAACCATCTTCAACATTCGGTCTAACCAATATTCTGCCTCGGCCGGGTTATGAGAACCCATAAAGGTGGGCGGTCGAAGTTTCTGGAACCGCTCAAATGGACCCTCCCGAGGGGCTGGGGTGGTCTGATACACTGGTCGAGGGGTGGATGTCGAAGCATTCCCAGTATGAGTAATCGCCCCAACCAGAGCAGCAAGAGTCTGCTGATGCTGTAGGGCATTCTGTTGTTGTTGTTGTTGCAACAAAGTAGTCTGTTGTTGTTGTTGTTGCATGAGCAATAACATTTGTGCTATCATATCCATACCTGGGGCTGGTTGGGCTATGGGTGGTGGTATTAACCCTTGATGTTCAAGTGATGGCGGTCCTGGGATAACTGTGTGATCTGCCCCAGAAGTTGAATGTATATCTGTTTCGACCACCTGATCGTGTGTCATGGGTGGCTGCTCAGAGTTAAGTCCTTGACCCACATCAACATTAAGATTCTCTGCCCCACTAGAGGTCACTTGTCCAGGAACTTCCATTACGCTACCATGTGGGCGTCAAACAAAAGTGTAGCTACTTTTAGGCTGCATGTCCTGTAGTTTGGACATATAATACGCAATTAAAGGCAACTTTATATCACATATGACACAATTCACTCTCCAACAATCTCTAAGTGCCAAGAGGAGTAAGAGAAATAATTACAAACCAAAATTTGGAACAATTTCATTCATTTTCAACATTTATCCTACATTGCTCCATAGAAACTGACTTCATTACAACCAAAAGAAACTAAAACTACTTCTTAAACTCATAACTAGACTCTTTCATACCATAACTACAGTCAACAAGCAAACATACTACTCTTATATTCCGGATCTACTGATCCTGAGAATCGGACAAAAGTGGTGGTGCACCTTCTCATTGCAGACAACGAAATAGACTCTTCATCATTCGATACATCTTGTTTACTTTCTTTTCCAAGTGTTTCTGTCGCTCTTCAACTCGAGTCAACCCTTCTTGCATGCTATCTAAACGTTCTGTTATGTTTAAGGGAGATAAGAATTCTTCTTCTATCCCCTCATCACTTCCTTCTTCTGTTTCCCGACGCTCTTCTTCTCTGTCAATTCATTCTGAAGGAGGTTCATTTGGGTCTACAGATCCAATCTTGATTGGACCGATAACAGTTCGTGGCTCGAATTGCACATGCGGCCCACTGCGAAGGCCAAAATGTCGAGCTATCTTACATACTAAACGGCCGAATGCGAGTGACTTGGTGTGATTAGAAGGAGCTGCGGCTGTCAGGATGTGACGAATAACCATCGACGGAAAACATAAACTTTCCCTCTTTCCCACACGATAAAGGACTTCAAGCATATATTGGGATACTTCCGTGCGATTCCCAACTCGTGGATACAGATTTGAAATGAAAATACGGTGAAGTAATCAGAATTCCAAACGCATTTTCGATGCCTTCAAACAACTATTCTTTTGTTCCCACAATTTGAGTTCACCACAAACAAAGGTAGTTCTCTCATCTCTAAACCTCCGCCTCTTGGAATCATTTTCAAGGATAACAATTTTGCCTTTCGGCACACCAGAGACTCTCTCTACCACATCCACATCAACATGCATCAATCTATCACCAATCAGAACATCAAACCCCAACGGCTGTTGACATGGATTGCGAATAGACGAGTAAAAGCTTCTTACCATTTCTGCATCAGCACTACTGTATGGAGTGAGGACAGGATCCCAACCAACTTCCAACAGACCAGAAAGCATGGGATTTTCAGGAAGCATCTTCTTATCCACAAATCCCTCAAAGCACACAGGGCGGTTTGCAAATCTGCCCATGCTCACAGGCGAGGGTTGCTCAGGTACCAACTCCCTCGATGTCGTTGGTAAGTCGCGAGAGGTAGACGGACCCCCTCGGCCTCGTCTTGGGGCCTTCTTGCCTCGAGTAGATGCAAGAACAGGAGCCGACACAACAACATCTTCCGCATATTTAGAACGACGCTCCCGTTGTGGTGCCTCCTCCATAGTGGCACGTTTCTTTGCCATTTGTACCACCCACAAAAACAAGAGAAAGGAAGAACCTAATCTAAGTGGGTTTGGGAAGCTTCAAAAGGTCTTAAAATCAAGAAAACCCCAAAAACAAATAAGGTGGAAGAGGAAAGCTTAAGCAAAGTTTGGCACTGTTGAGGTATTGACAACAGATGGAAGGATTTAAAAGGGTTTACAGAAATTTGAAACCTAGGATTAGTGAGTGATGAAGAAAAAGAAAAGAAAACAGAAGAAGAAAAGAAAAAAAAACAAAAGGAAAGAAAAGAAACAAGGAAAGAAGATTCAGAGATACCAGAAATTGGAAAATCTTCCTAATCACCTTCCCTGCATCACTCTTTTATATCAAATCCCTATTTCCTCCATATTTCCTCTATTCATTTGAGCTGTAACCATATGCTTGGATCTAGGGTTTGAGGGTGAAAGAGAGGAAGAACAGAGAAATACGTTTGGGAAAACAAATGGAAGAGGGTTTATGTCTCAAACCCTCTTAAATCCAACTCCCATTTAATCCGGCCGGTCGACCATGGCTATAGCCAGTCGGCCGGCTGTTGCTGTCCACCCATTTTTCCACTTCAACAGCCCAATCCGGTCAGCCGGCTGTAAATCCGGCCAGCCGGTCATCAACGTCCGGTCAGACCCGGCTGCAGCCGGTCGGCCGGCCCTCCCTGGTTCATCTCTGCCAGAAAAAAAAACTTCAACATCCCTCCTTTATGCTGGCTGTCCAGCGGTAACCGGTCGGCCGGTTGCCCTGGCCGGTCGGCCGGTCGTCTCTGGATGGAATTCCTCTCAAAATCTAAAATCTCCTCCCTTCTCTACCATCATCCAGCTTCATCCGGTCAGCCGGTCGGCCATAGCCGGTCGGCCGGTCGTCCCTGGCCGTCCGCCCTTGCAAAACATCACAAAGGGGCCCTCCATGGCCAGTGCCAACCGGTCAGCCGGTTGTTCTGGCCGGTCGGCCGGTTCCTGCTGGTCATCTCTCTCTCTTTTCTACGGTCACTCTACTCTCTCAACTCTTTCCACTCTCTTTCTTTCCTTCTCATTCCACTCTTTCTTTCTCTAATCTTAGCCCACTAGTGGCCCATCATAATTACTTCCATCTCAATGGAAGTGAAAAATAATAGAAGTGAAAATCAAACAACAACAAACAAAAATAGGCCAAATGTTCTTCCATCTCAATGGAAGTGAAAACAGAAAATTGAGTCACTTGTATCAAATGGTTATGGGCCACCAAGCTATCTAAATTTCCTCGTTCAAAAGTACATTTCTACTTTCCATTTCTCAATCTCCAATTCTCAACACATCAAACCCAAAACTTGGATTCTAAATCCTAGAACCTTAACACCTCATCTGGAACCATACGTTATCACAGCTAGAATCCTAAGAATCCTAAAACTTACTTATTATAACTAATACGTTTATGATTTGTACGATAAATCTAAGGTTCCACAGTTTCAAATGACAGAGTCCAAACTACGTCGGCGTAAAGGGTTGGTCAAGTCCATAACTCAAGGTCCAGTTTAGCTCTAAACTCGCGCTCTGATACCAACTTTGTAACGCCCCAAATTTCAGGAGTCGAGCATAACCTCGACTCTTGAGATTTTGGGTGCCACTATGCTTATGCAGAAGCGTGATTAATGCATTTATGATTTAGAGTATCATGTCGCAAGTTTAAAACTAAATAAACTTTAAAGTAAGGATAAAAGATAAGTGCATACCTGGTCCAGCATTTACAAATGTACATTATAGTCCAAAATAAAGGGGGCCACACAGCAAGAAGCCCCAATATACATGTCCAAAAGAATTGGGCCATTACACATCTAGCCATCAAACGGCCCCAAAACATCAACTAAAAGATGCCAGTGCATCTTATTCTCTACCATCCGAGAACTGAAAATAACTGACGTCTTCTACAAAATCTTCTAACTCATTCTGAAGAACGTCATCATCCATAGTACCTGCTTCTACATTAGAGTCTGGTTGATGTTTTTCCAAACACCACCCAGGATTGAGGGGGTGAGTAATCAACTCAATGCTGCTATAAGTCTAAGTTTAATAATCAATCAAGCATTCAAGCATAGATAATATATCAAACAAAACATACAAGAGTCCTAGAATAGTTGTACTAATGCATGAATGTTATGAATTCGCATACAATGCATGTCCCGGGCAGTCACAACAGAATCCACATGGATACAGTATTCCCCTTACTTATAAACCAGCTACACATAATGCAAGTATGAAGGCTCTCACGAATGCCCTGGCCTTTCAAACAGTCAGCCAGTCACTGAGATTGCCGATGACATGTATGCATGGTTAATTTGGCCTTTATTGATATTAATTTCATTCAGCAAGATTAGTGATGCTGATTTACTAATGTCATACAGTAGGTCCTGAACAGGACCATCTGGCTCCCGACGGTGCGAGTGTCTATCATCGCCAGTAGCCCACGAATCCCATCTCCAACTTCCAATACATTAAGAACACAAGAATCATTATATTCAAATCAGTACCTCGGCTATTCAGATTTATCCAAAACAATCTGACGCCCTTACAATAGCTTACGGTCACTACGGGGAGGCTTAATGCCACAGTGTAGGCCGACGGCACGAACACGGTGTCCCATACCACCATGCCCGGCCCAAGGAGATTTCATAGGATCGTGTCGCACATACGTTTATCATTGGACGCTTCATTTAATAACATTAGTATTCCAGATTCGGGACAAGTCATTCATTACAAGCTATCTACCACCCAACATGTCTTGACTTTGGATATGGCTGTTTGATACAGAGAGAATATTGACCAAACCAGCATTGGGCACAAACGACCCGTGTAGTCCAAACTACTGTCAATCGGTCAAGTTCACCCCGTCAACCAGCCTACCCTGAATATCCAATCCAACTAGGATATCCACATTATTCGATTGGCCCCTTTTTACTCATGACAATGTGCGTTAATCATACAATTAAAAATATTAGAGACAGATTTCATCATCTCAACGAATTTCACAATTCAATTGTAACAATTAAATCATTTACCCATTTCATCAAACAATTGAGCCATGTAACACACATGCATGTTGAACTGAGACATAAAATCAGATAAGACCTCAAAGTCTTACTCTATGACTATAAGAATCATGTCTAAAACCCTTAGGAATGTTAAAGAAAAGAACTGAATTATAGCCCGCACCTTAAGGTCTAGGGTTCCTCGCCCGTCCAACGGTCTAGGGTTAGGGTTAAAGAAAATCAGCTATTCCTACAAGAAAACCCAATTAGGATGAGATTTTCAGTCTCAAACCTAAGATAGTTCGGAAATTTTAAGGTAGGATTCGATTCTTACCTCCAATCGCAAAGAGAACCACTCCAGCGACGGAATCGACAGGCCAGAGCAACCTCCTACTTCAAGAGGAAAGGAAGAAGGACTCTGCAACCTCCTTTCTTCTTCTTCTCTCGATTTCTCTCTCTTTCTCTCTCTTCCTCTCCCTCAATTTCTCTCTTTCTCTCTCTTTCCCTCCTGAAAATTTCCCAAATCGATTTGGGGATTTCTCAGCAACAGGTTTATATATAAAAGCTGGGAAATTCACCTAAATGGCCTTATAGGAATTAGTGGGTAGTTTTCTGACCCAAGTGAAATTAGTGGTTTATGTATGTAGCCCTCCAGAAGGCTATTTAGAGTAAGGGCCATAAAGTTTACAGAATGGTAACCTTCTAGCCCAATTTGTACTAATTAATCTTCCCCTTCTAGGTTAGAGATTAGGAATTCTAATTAACTAAGATGTACGGTCATCCGTACACTATTATCTGTACGGAAATTTACGGGACGCTACACTGACTCTGGATACTCCTGGGTTTCGAGATATTGCTTGATGTCGGCATACCAGGGTTTGTCAGGGACAGCTTCGGCTTCTTCTATTTGCAGGCAAAAGGCAGG
>PVNU02000910.1:0-63055 GCA_003013855.2 Liriodendron chinense | reverse complement strand
GGGGAAGGAAAGAGCGTCGCCTCATCGATGATCAGCCCTCCTCAGTTCATGGATGGAAGGGGGAGTGGTTCTTCATCTCGAAGGGTTGGGAAGGCCCCCGACCCAAGGTCAACTTCCCCAATTACCGTGTACGCAACTGGTTTTCAGTCCCAGGTCAGGTCGGTTGATACTTTCCTTCTCCCCCCCTTTTTTTTTGTGATCTGACCTCCTCTTCTTTCTTTTCAGTTCGTGGAGATCCTCCCAGCTTGAGCTCCGAAGAAGAAAGTTGCATAGCTGCCGTGTGGGAGCTAGACCTCAGCTTCCGTAGTGTGAAGCTTCTGCTTTCCTTCGAGACTTTATCAGACGTGGGCATTAATCCCACAGCTAACCATCCTTTTGCTTCGCATAGGCCTAGCTTACTCTGAAATCCTAACTTATTGACATTGCTTCTTGTATCTTCTGTATATCAGGCATGTCTGCCCCGGCCCCTAAGAGGAAGTCCGTTGCCATGACTGCTGAGGAGAAGGAGCAAATCAGGGAGAAGAAGAGACAGAAGGCAGTATCAAAGCACCCAAGTGAGCTCCCTCCGACTGCCTCGACGTTTGATATACCCCGAGACCCAATCCCCGAGGTGAGGCCCGGAGGCACCTGCGGCCGAGGTTACAACTCCTGATGCCTTCGTAAGGCCGCAGCCGACCCAAGTCATAGACTTGGTGGGCGGTTCTGATGCTGTCCCGTCAAAAAAGGCCCCTCAGGCTGCTCCAACCCCCTCTTCTACTGTGCTTCGCCGAGGCCCGGAGATGCCGCCCCATTTGTACAACCTGTGCAAATGGGCATATAAGGCTGTTCCTGAGGCTGAGGTAGATGCGATGACGAAGGTCCCCGGGCTTTCTCTGATCAATTCCCTTGGGATCTTCGGAGCTAAGGTATGTTTGTAACTTGCATTTTTAACTTACTGCAGCTAAGTTAGCTCCATTTTTTTCATTTTTCATGTACTGATCTTCTGTTGGTTACTTTGCAGGTCGCCTTCGGGTGCCAGGCTCTGTGGGAGGAGATAACCTATGATAAGGGGATGATCTCCGGCCTCGAAGGGACCCTGCGGCCCGCAAAACGGTCTCTTTGGACAAAGCTCTAAAGTTCGGAGAAGAGGCGGCAAGGGCTCTGGAAGCTCGCGAGTGCGAGAATGCCTTACTCCGGGCCGAGCTATCAAATAAGGAAAGGGCGGAGGCCGAGCTCATCATACAAGTCAAAGAGCTTAAGGTTGCCGAAGGGGCTCTGCAGTCGGAATTGGCAGAGGTCCGGTCCGACTTGGAGGTTAAGGTCACCAAAGCCGACGAGATGTTCGACTTCGGCCATGAGAAGTGCAGGATGACAGTCCAGAGCCGTCATCCGGACCTAGACCTTTCCTTCCTCGACTCTGAGGTGAAAGAGGCCAACCCTTCTGCAGCAACCGAGCCGGCCGCTGGTCCATCCTTGTGAAAAATTTTGTGTTTTTGTTTTTGTTAGCCCATGTGTTGGGGCTTTTGTAACACATACTTTTTGTAATGTCGACCCCTTTGAGGTCGTGTAATCGAATTATGTTCTGATATTTTCGTGTTTATCAGATTTTCAAATTTTCTATTCTTTGGGTTGCTTTCGCTTATTAGCTCTACTTACTTCGTGGCCGAGCATGTTAGATCATGTCGAAGTATTGTAGATTAGGATTCGTGAAGGCAATGATCAGTTCATACGCTTGATCGTGGCCGATCTCAAGCTTGAACTCAGCTTTGGGCGATATTAGCCTCTGCTGGTATTCCACGTTTCTCGATAGGGATATAACTTCTGAGAGAGGATTTTGACAAAAATAAATACTTAGCCTTTATTAATAGCAGACTTTTAGATGTTCCGCACTCCATGGGTGAGATAGGGCTAGGCCCTGCATATCCTCGAGCCAGTAAGTCCCCGTACGAACTGTCCTTACAACTTTATACGGCCCATCCCAGTTCGGATTGAATGTGCTTTGCGATCTTATCCTTCTTCTCCTTCATGTTCCTTTGTAGGACGAGGTCACCTACCCTGAAACGTCATTCCCTGACTCGAAAATTTTAGAATTTAGTGACGCATTGTTGGTAGGCTGCAATTCAAATTTGGGAGGCTTCCCGGACTTCCTCGATTAGGTCAAGGTTCATGCGAAGTTCATCGTCGTTCTGATCAGGACCGAAAGCGACCGGTTCGGTTGGTTGTCAACCCCATCTTAACCGGAACTACGGCCTCTGTCCTGAACGTTAGGAGAATGGAGTTTCACCTGTAGTGACCGAGCGTGGTTCGATATGCCTATAATACTTCGGGGAGCTGCTCTGCCTAAGCTCCCTTATATTCACCGAGCCTCGTCTTCAGGTGACTCTTAATGATTTTGTTGATAGCTTCGACTTGCCCGTTGGCTTGGGGGTGATGAGGAGGACAATACACATTTTTTACGGCACCAACTCCTGACAAAATTCCCTAACTTCGCATTGTCGAACTGAGGCCCGTTGTCAGTGACGATTGTGTTTGGGATGCTGAACCGGCATATAATCGACTTCCAGATGAAGTATGTCGTCTTCTTTTCGGTAATCTTGGCAAGGGGTTCTGCCTCGACCCACTTTGTAAAGTAATCAATAGCTACGATCGCATACTTGACCTGCCCCTTGCCAATTGGGAGAGGACCGATGATATTGACTCCCCATTGTGCGAAGGGCCATGGTTCGGACATAGGGGTGAGTTCCTCGGTAGGTACGTGAGGGACTGGTGCAAACCTTTGACATTTGTCACACCTCATGACCATTTTTCGAGCATCTTTTTGAATCGTCGGCCAATAGTACCCTTGACGTATTGATTTTTGTGCTAACGCTCTACTCCCTGAGTGATTTCCGCATGTGCCGGAATGAATTTCTCTTAAGACGTACCTGGCTTCATCCGATCCGAGGCAACGAAGGTAGGGTAGCGAAAAACCCTTTTTATACAATACATTGTCGATCATCGTGTACCGAGCCACTCTAAATCGTATCCACCGTGCTTCGTTCTCTTCCTCGAGCAGAGCGCCATCTCGTAAGAAACTAATAATGGGGTTTATCCAGTTAATGCCAGCGGAAACCTGATATACCTCGCTGGTTTCGTCGTCAATACTTCTTCGGGGAAGGAATTCGATGGAAACCGATCTTTCGAGCTCATCGTCCCCTGTGGATGCTAACTTGGCGAGTGAGTCTGCGTTGGTGTTATGTGTAATACCCAGAAAATTTGGACGCACGAGTAAGTACACGAGTGCATGTTCACACGTGAAAAATTTTAATTCTAGGCTGTGTTGTTCACACACATACACACATGTATATTAAAGCCTTTCAAAACTCAGTATACTTAGCTAAATCAATAAACTGATCGTTAGAATGATCTATTATTGCTAGACCGGAAGATTTAACCGTCCACTCCGATTTCGAATTACGCGATCAATGTAAACCGCCGTACATTATCCTGTACTCATGTCTGTCCATAAATATGACCGTACATCGTGTCCGTCACAAGGCATATGCTTAGACCAGTGATTTCTTGGCCCTATGAACCTGTTCAGGTGTGTTTGTAACACCCTAGGATTTTAGAATAATTTAAATTATAATTTAGTTAATTATTTAATAATTTACATAAATTAAAATATTGATAAATTAATAATAAATCATCCGTAGGGAATTACTATATGGTATCTTTATTAACGTTGCTTAGAATAAACCCTAGAACAACATGGAAGTGATAGATTTTACAAAACTCGTAAAATTATGATAATTACGAAAATGCCATTAGTCAAACTTAAGTTATACCACCTTTTTAAGTTTTATGATTTCTGGAAATCATTTTCACACCAAAATCTATATAATAGTTTTAGGACATGATCTAACCATACACATTAAATTTCAACCCTCTGATCATCCTACAAATGCCCTAATCAGAAATCGGATCATAAGTGGGCCGCCGTGACTCGGATCTGCCTCATTTTTCTTGTCAGTGATTTATTTTGTGTTATTCACATATTAGATGGAGCAAACGGTATAGATCAACTTCAAGTAGACCCCGCGTGCAAGGAGGAGCATAAAAGGTACATTACGTGTGCGACGCACGTTAAAAAAAAGCAGCAAAAGAATTCCATTCGAATTCTTCTTCCTTGCAAACAGCAGAAGGCGCTGCCGTCTCTGTTCATCCACACCGTCTGTCATGTGGGCCCCATCTTGTATATCCAAGCTGTTCATCAGAGCTCCATTGTACCTAAGTGTAATCCATCTAAAAATCTCTGTCGACAGTTGATCGTGCGGCCCACTTCAATCGACTGTTTGGAAACCAAGAAAACCAAGATCGTGTCGGATCCGGTCCGTTGCTTCGCATGTGCCCCTGAAATTTTAGGGGATTGTTTTCATGGACCCCACCTACTATTTGAACGGTCTACATGTGATTTAGTACAAAAAATTCGGGCGACATGAGTGCCAGGCGGTGCCAACGCCAAAACCAGTCGGGAGTTTCCTGCACCAACTCACCGACTTTGGGAGTCTTTAAAAGACCTCCTTAGATGCATCTTCCTCTTCACAAGCGTCTAACCAAGAGAGAGAGAGAGAGAGAGGGGGGGGGGGGGGGGAGGAAACTCGGGTAGAGAGAGAGAGAGAGATTACGTTGAAAAGGGGCGGATGCTTCACCTCCTATTGCTTCTATTTCTGCTGAAGCCTCATTCCAAGGCTAGGTAAGAAGAAGAAGAAGAAGAAGAAGAAGAAAAAGAAGAAGAAAGGAGGAAGGAGAGAGAAAGAAGAAGGGTTTTCTTCTATGAGTCGAGTCGACTCGCTGAGTCAACCCAGAATTCGAGCCGAGACTATTTGAAACTTGGAGATCAACGAATCTGTGAGTGATTGATCTCATGATTTTCTGGTTGATTTTCCTTGATCCTCTTATTGCTATATTCTAAGTCTTAATTCCTTCTTTTGTTGTTTAACAATTGGATTTTGGGTAAGGAATCCGTTTTCCAACTTGCTTCCTTAATCAAGTCTTTGATATGGTCTTTATTCTTCTCTGTCAATTGTAAGGGAGTCTTAGGTATGGGACCCACTTTGATCTCTGTTCTTAAGTATCGTATTATAATTGTTCATTCTTGATATTTTTCCCAAATTATCCTATCTAGTTGTACATATCAAGATATTAGACAAACTCGACATAGGTTACCTTACATATCTTAATAAGTTTCCAAATTATTCTCAGCTTCCTTAATTTACTACAAACTAAATGTTTAGACAAAGAACTACTTAAATAAAGATGACACATGCATGGTGTGATTGGAATTGAGTTTCAGATGCATTATATGCTTGAAGATATGTTTCCATAATTCATGACATTCATATATATCTTTTATACATAACGACAGAACAGGAGCATGATTGATTTGACTCCTGGCGTGCATGGTTGATTTGCCGCCTCGCTGTACCGGTTAGGTGAACATGGTTGATTTGCGTCAGGTTCCTAATATTCAGTGGCAGCGAGTTCTGGTCGTTTCACTTATTGAGCATGGTTGATTTACTCCGTTGGATCAGTGGTGCATGATTGATTTGCCCACTGGCGTGCATGGTTGATTTGCCGCCTCGCTGTACCGGTTAGGTGAGCATGGTTGATTTGCGACAGGTTCCTAATGTTCAGTGGCAGCGAGTTCCTAGACGTTTATTGCTCTCACACGTATCATAACATACATGACATCATGATAATCATGTTTCATTTATAATAAATCATAAAGTGTATCAATTATAACCTCATCTTTGTACATTTCATACAATTCTATCCGTTGATGATTCACATCCTGTCTCTTATTAACTGAAATATTACATGTGATGGAAATGACCTCACTGGGCTTTTAGCTCACCAAAATCACCACAGTTCTTGCAGATTTTCAGGAAGGAAAATACGTAGACAGGGCAGAGTATTCAGATGGTCACGTGTTACTCAAACGCCAACTGTAGTTGATTTATTTTATCTTGTAAAATTCAATGTAACAAGATATTAATGGAAAAGTAACTTTATATTTGGGATTTACTTTAGTTATGCGATGTGTGGAATGGAATCTCATGGAATCTATGCTCGAATTTCATATTCACACCCTGGAATTCGGGCTTTGGGTCATTGTACTCGGGTTACAAATTTTGGGGCGTGACAGTTTGGTATCAGGAAGAGATTTCGAGAATTTCAAAGTGCCTAGGGTTAGGGCTAGCACCTAGTGAACTTGGAGTTAGGGTTATGATCACTAGTAAAGTCTCAGCTATGACCTTTTTTATAAACTCAGATGGTTGTTTAATTGACGAGGGTTATATTTAAGTTAGACATGAAAGACCATTTTGGGTGTCGGGGCCTAGGTTTTAGATTCCATGGAGGATCTTAGGTATAGTTTACACTAGAGCTTAGGTACGAAGTTTAGAGAACTGAAATTTTGTTTTGTCCCGTGTAATCTAATGAAATTCGAGTAGGGTCCATAGTTGAACATTGGAAATGGTTGTAGAGAACCTGAAAATAGGACAACTTGTAGACACACAGGAATGAGTGCGCTATGTACGATTTTATGGTTGTTCTACTTAATGTTTGTTTTATTTGAAAAGTTATCAAATGTTTGCTCTACTTGTGGATGTTGTTTGAACGTGACGTTTACCTTTACTTGATGTTGTTTTGGTGGTAAGGTTATCTAATTGTTTACCCCTACCTAAGGATGTTGTTTGCACTGTGATCTTCACCTTACTAGTGACGTTGGTTGTAGGATCAAGTCTGTAATGTTGAGGTTAGGGTGTCTGTAGGTTTTGTCTGTGATGTTTCTTTTATTTGGACTGGTTGTTTTCCTTGTTTCATTGTTTGTACGATGATTGATTGTCTTGTTTGTGACATTGCTTTTGTTGGGATGTTATTGTTGACTTTCTTCTCTTCGTTATAGCGTTAGCTTAGGCACATCAGAGTGCATAGTGAAAGCTTGGTTGCGGTTATGGTTGAATCTCGAGGACGAGATTCTCATAAGGGGGGTAGATTGTAAGAACCCGAAGTCATATAAGTCATTACATACACTTGTGAGCAAATAAACCCATGACTTGTAGGGCATAGACACATCGTAGTATTCGTCTCTTAGCTTAGTGGGTTTGCTAGAATTTCGAGGACGAAATTCTGTGGAAGGGTGGTAGAATGTAATACCCCGAAAATTTGGACGCACGAGTAAGTACACGAGTGCATGTTCACACGTGAAAAATTTAAATTCTAGGCTGTGTTGTTCACACGCATACACACATGTATATTAAAGCCTTTGAAAACTCAGTATACTTAGCTAAATCAATAAACTGATCGTTAGAATGATCTATTATTGCTAGACCGGAAGATTTAACCGTCCACTCCGATTTCGAATTACGCGATCAATGTAAACCGCCGTACATTATCCTGTACTCATGTCTGTCCATAAATATGACCGTACATCGTGTCCGTCACAAGGCATATGCTTAGACCAGTGATTTCTTGGCGCTATGAACCTGCTCAGGTGTGTTTGTAACACCCTAGGATTTTAGAATAATTTAAATTATAATTTAGTTAATTATTTAATAATTTACATAAATTAAAATATTGATAAATTAATAATAAATCATCCGTAGGGAATTACTATATGGTATCTTTATTAAAGTTGCTTAGAATAAACCCTAGAACAACATGGAAGTGATAGATTTTACAAAACTCGTAAAATTATGATAATTACGAAAATGCCATTAGTCAAACTTAAGTTATACCACCTTTTTAAGTTTTATGATTTCTGGAAATCATTTTCACACCAAAATATATATAATAGTTTTAGGACATGATCTAACCATACACATTAAATTTCAACCCTTTGATCATCCTACAAATGCCCTAATCAGAAATCGGATCATAAGTGGGCCGCCGTGACTCGGATCTGCCTCATTTTTCTTGTCAGTGATTTATTTTGTGTTATTCACATATTAGATGGAGCAAACGGTATAGATCAACTTCAAGTAGACCCCGCGTGCAAGGAGGAGCATAAAAGGTACATTACGTGTGCGACGCACGTTAAAAAAAAAGCAAAAGAATTCCATTCGAATTCTTCTTCCTTGCAAACAGCGGACGGCGCTGCCGTCTTTGTCGGTCCACACCGTCCGTCACATGGGCCCCATATTGTATATCCAAGCTGTTCATCAGAGCTCCATTGTACCTAAGTGTAATCCATCTAAAAATCTCTGTCGAAGTTGATCGTGCGGCCTACTTCAATCGGCTGTTTGGAAACCAAGAAAACCAAGATCGTGTCGGATCGGGTCCGTTGCTTCGCATGTGCCCCTGAAATTTTAGGGGATTGTTTTCATGGACCCCACCTACTATTTGAACGGTCTACATGTGATTTAGTACAAAAAATTCGGGCGACATGAGTGCCAGGCGGTGCCAACGCCAAAACCAGTCGGGAGTTTCCTGCACCAACTCACCGACTTTGGGAGTCTTTAAAAGACCTCCTTAGATGCATCTCCCTCTTCACAAGCGTCCAACCAAGAGAGAGAGAGAGAGAGAGAGAGAGAGAGAGAGAGAGAGATTACGTTGAGAGGGGGCGGATGCTTCACCTCCTATTGCTTCTATTTCTGCTGAAGCCTCATTCCAAGGCTAGGTAAGAAGAAGAAAAAAAAGAAGAAGAAAAAGAAGAAGAAAGAAGGAGGAAGGAGAAAGAAAGAAGAAGGGTTTTCTTCTATGAGTCGAGTCGACTCGCTGAGTCAACCCAGAATTCGAGCCGAGACTATTTGAAACTTGGAGATCAACGAATCTGTGAGTGATTGATCTCATGATTTTCTGGTTGATTTTCCTTGATCCTCTTGTTGCTATATTCTAAGTCTTAATTCCTTCTTTTGATGTTTAACAATTGGATTTTGGGTAAGGAATCCGTTTTCCAACTTGCTTCCTTAATCAAGTCTTTGATATGGTCTTTATTCTTCTCTGTCAATTGTAAGGGAGTCTTAGGTATGGGACCCACTTTGATCTCTGTTCTTAAGTATCGTATTATAATTGTTCATTCTTGATATTTTTCCCAAATTATCCTATCTAGTTGTACATATCAAGATATTAGACAAACTCGACATAGGTTACCTTACATATCTTAATAAGTTTCCAAATTATTCTCAGCTTCCTTAATTTACTACAAACTAAATGTTTAGACAAAGAACTACTTAAATAAAGATGACACATGTATGGTATGATTGGAATTGAGTTTGAGATGCATTGTATGCTTGAAGATAGGTTTCCATAATTCATGACATTCATATACATCTTTTATATACAACGACAGAACAGGAGCATGGTTGATTTGACTCTTGGCGTGCATGGTTGATTTGCCACCTCGCTGTACCGGTTAGGTGAGCATGGTTGATTTGCGACAGGTTCCTAATGTTCAGTGGCAGCGAGTTCTGGTCGTTTCACTTATTGAGCATGGTTGATTTGCTCTGTTGGATCAGTGGTGCATGATTGATTTGCCCACTGGCGTGCATGGTTGATTTGCCGCCTTGCTGTACCGGTTAGGTGAGCATGGTTGATTTGCGACAGGTTCCTAATGTTCAGTGGCAGCGAGTTCCTAGACGTTTATTGCTCTCACACGTATCATAACATACATGACATCATGATAATCATGTTTCATTTATAATAAATCATAAAGTGTATCAATTATAACCTCATCTTTGTACCTTTCATACAATTCTATCCGTTGATGATTCACATCCTGTCTCTTATTAACTGAAATATTACATGTGATGGAAATGACCTCACTGGGCTTTTAGCTCACCAAAATCACCACAGTTCTTACAGGTTTTCAGGAAGGAAAATACATAGACAGGGCAGAGTATTCAGATGGTCACGTGTTACTCAAACGCCAACTGTAGTTGATTTATTTTATCTTGTAAAATTCAATGTAATAAGATATTCGTGGAAAAGAAACTTTATATTTGGGATTTACTTTAGTTATGCGATGTGTGGAATGGAATCTCATGGAATCTATGCTCAAATTTTATATTCACACCCTGGAATTCGGTCTTTGGGTCATTGTACTCAGGTTACGAATTTTGGGGCGTGACATTATGAGTCCTAGGTACCTGAATGACCTTGCAACTATCGAACCGAGCCGACAAGTCTTGATATTTCAGCAAGTATGCAGACATCTTTTTTCCCTTTGCTTGATACTCAGCTGTCACCTGTCCCACGACTAACTGTGAGTCACTGTGTACTTTGACGTACCGAATCCCTACTGCCAAGGCCAATCGTAGCCCGGCAAGGAGGGCTTCATATTCGGCCTCGTTGTTGGAGGCTTTGAAACCGAACCTCAGAGCGTACTGGATCTTTACGCCGTCGAGAGAGGTCAGAATTATTTCGGCCCCGCATCCTTGAGAATTTGATGAACTGTCGACGTATAACGACCACATGGGAATTGTCGACTCGTCTTCCGTCCTGGATCCCACGATGTTTTCCGAGGGAGAGGCATCGGTTCCGAGGATGGGGGGGTTGGTTAGTTCGGCGATGAAATCAACCACAGCTTGTCCCTTGACGGTTGTACGGGGTCGGTACCGAATATTGAATTCTCCGAGCTCGATGGCCCATCGAGCCAGGCGACCTGAAGTATCTGGCTTCTGTAGAATTTATTTTAGTGGCTGGTCCGTGAGCACAGCTATCGGATGTGCTTTGAAGGAAGGTCGTAGCTTCCTCGCCGTTGTTATTAATGCTAGCACTAACTTCTCTAAGTTGGCATATCGGGTTTCCACACTGAGGAGGGCTTTGCTGACGTAATAAATCAGCCTCTGCGTGCCTCGATCATCGCAAATCAAAGCTGAGGTTACCGCGGCCAGGGATACGGACAAGTACACCATCAGCTCTTCTTCTTGCATAGGTTTTGACAGTAATGGAGGTGATTCAAGGTATGCCTTGAGGTCCTTGAAGGCTTGCTCGCACTCTGGCGTCCAAGTCATCTTGTTGAATTTGCGGAGCTGCTTAAAAAATGGCAGGCATCTGTCCGTGGCTTTAGAAATGAACCTATTAAGTGCGGCGACCCGCTCGGTGAGGCGTTGTACTTCCTTCACAATGGTCGGTGAGCTCATCTCAACCAAAGTGCTGATCTTTTTCGGGTTGGCTTCTATTCTCCTTTGGTTTACCATGAAGCCGAGGAACTTCCCTGAGCTCACCCCGAATGCGCATTTGTTGGGATTGAGCCTTATTCCGTACTTTTTCAAGATGTGCACCATAGCGCGGAGGTCGTCGACATGGTCCTCCAACTTCAAACTTTTAACGAGCATGTCGTCCACGTAGGCTTCCATTATTTTACCAATCTGGTCGGCGAACATCTTGTTGAGTAGTCGTTGGTACATTGCTCCAGCGTTCTTAAGCCCGAAGGGCATCACCTTGTAGCAATAAAGGCCCCGATCAGTAATAAACACTGTTTTTTGCCTATCGGGGGCGTACATCTGGATCTGGTTGTACCCGGAGTACGCATCCATAAAACTGAGGAGTTCGAAACCTGACGTCGCATCTATGAGCTGGTCTATTCTGGGCAGAGGGAAGCTATCCTTATGGCAGAGTGAAGCTATCCTTAGGGCAGGCTTTGTTCAGGTCGGAGTAGTCAACACAGACTCTCCACTTCCCATTGGCTATTTTGACCAAGACAACGTTGGCGAGCCAATCGGGATAGTGGATTTCCTGGATAAACCCCGCCTAGCGTAGTTTCTAAACTTCCCCTTCGATCGCGGCGCACCTTTCCGCGTTGAACACTCGTCGTTTTTGTCGGATTGGTCTAAAGGTTGGATCAACGTTAAGTCGGTGGACCATCACTTCAGAATTGATTCCGGGCATGTCCTTATGAGACCATGTGAAAGCATCCGCATTCTCCTTTAGAAAAGCGATCAGCCGCGCCCGAATACTGCCGCCTACTTAAGATGTGATCTTAACAACTAAGCCGGGATCGTCGTCCAATAGGGGCACTTCGATTAACTCTTCGGCCGGCAATCCGCGCTCTTTTGTTCCTTCTCTCGGGTCCAATGGAGTTGTGTGTGAGACAACAGAAATTATCTTTTTACTTTTTCCACGTAAGGTCAGTTCGTAGCATCGACGAGCTTCCTGCTGGTCTCCCCTGACCACGCCAACTCCATCGTCGATTTCGAATTTCATGGCTAGATGATATATGTCACGCCCCAAATTTGGTTCTCGACATCCATTCTCTGTAACCCGAATTCAGAGGTGGCAGCCTCCGTAGTACCCCAATCTCGGATCCTAACCCCACATGCCAGGTTCCGATCCTGGGATACCACAAGGAGGATTTTAGGGTCTGATTTTTTTTTTTTTTTTTGTTCTCTCCTTAAGTGGGGCCCACAGAAGCTTTCGATCAAGCTGATATTTTTGTTTTCCCTTCTTACATGCAAGTGTGAACTTATGAACAGATGCGTGACAATATATAGAAACACAAGCTTTCAGAGCTCGGATGATAGGTCGACCTATGATTGCATTGTATGCTAATGAAGTGTTGACGATGAGAAAATCGACCGCAATCATCCTCTCGTTGGGCTCGTCTCCCGCCGTGACTGGTAGGGTTATTTCCCCTTCAGGCATAACACAATCCCCCGTGAATCCGGATAAAAAGCGGTTCTGACCGGCCTCAACCTAGATCGATCTATTTTCATTCTGTCGAACGCCGAGGCATATATAATGTCGGCCGAACTCCCCGTATCAACCATCATTCTGTGAAGCTTTTTATTAGCGACCACCATCGATACCACGAGAGAGTCATCATGAGGATGTAATATTCCTCTAGCATCCTCTTCAGAAAAGGATATCGCGCAGAGGGCGACCTTTGGGATTTTTGAGGGCCTGTTGGTCAGGTTCACCTGCAACCCCGTCTCGGATATCCGGCCTTGATGTGCGTAATATTTGTGGGCGTTGCCTGAATCACCGGTGGCAGGCCCACCGAAAATCATATGGATTTCTTCTATGGGATTGCTGTCGACCAGCTCTCTGACATCTTCCCGATCCGGGGCTGCTTGGTCTTCACGACGCTAGGCAATATATTCTTTTAAGAACCCCTGCCGGATGAGGGTCTCTATCTGTCGCTTCAAATCAAAGCAATCTGTTGTGTTATGCCTGTGGTCTTTGTGATACAAGCAGTAATTGGACTTTGACCTTCTATTGGGGTCGGTTTTGATCTTCGCGGGTCGCCTGAACATCCGTTTGTCCTTCTCGGCTAAGAACACCTGCTCAATCGTCGTTTTGAGTGGGGTGTACTTCTCGAACCGCGGGGCCGAAATTTTAGCTCCGTGCTTAGTAGCGTTTAAATTCGGCGACCTGCGATCAGGTCGGTACCTTTTGGTGATGGTTTCCTCTTTGCGGTCTCTTCTCTTATGAGACGACCCCTGGGCGCTCACTAGCTCTTCTGCATTAATATGCTTGGCGGCTTGGTCGAGGAACTCTACTACGGACTGAGGTGGCTGTTCCCTCACCGACCAAAGGAATTTCTCATCACGTAGCCCACCTATCATCATATGCAGCAATACGTCTTAAGACAGGTTTTCTACTTGAACCGCTTCGGCGTTGAATCGTGAGAGGTAATCCTTCAGTGATTCATTATCTTTTTGTTTGACTGCAGCGAGGTGGGTAGAATGTTTCCTCGGATCGGTACTCCCGATGAATTGTGTCGCAAAAGCTCTGCTCAGCTCGGTGAATGAGGAAATGGATCTCGGCTTTAAATTACGGAACCAGGTCCATGCCGAGCTGGTTAAGGACAATGGAAAGGCCTTGCACATGATGTGCCCATTGACTCCATGGAGTTCCATTCGGACTTTGAAGTTCTCGAGATGCTCGGTTGGATCTCCAATCCCGGAGTATTGCTTGAGTTGAGGGATTTTGAAGCCCTTCGGAAGAGGTTCGCCGTGGATTTCGTCGGTAAATGGGGATTCAGATGAATCCACAAGGACATCAGCTACAGTTGGTGCTCGGGCACGTTGTGCTCTCTGGATATCGCCGACTCTCTCCCGAAGTTCCTTTAGCTCGGCCTCAAGAGGAGTGATATTATCATCCATTTTATCCTCACCTTGACTAGCTCGGGCTGATCGTCTTTCCTCTATTTTATGTCTCAGGTCGTTCGCAGGAAGCTCCATGGCGGGTCGGAGTCTCGAGCCCGACGCTCGACTCGCGACCTCGTCTTCATCGGGTCGTAGATGATCGGAATGCGAACATGGTGGGCGAGAGCTTTGTTGAGGTGGCTGAAGTTGAGGGTCAGTTTCGAGTATGGGTGAAGGCCGAATTAAGTCGTTCAGTAGGGCCACAATTTCATTTAGTTTCTCGTCCACATGCCCGAAACGTCTATCTACCCCGCCCAAACGCTCCGCAACACCTCCAACTTGCTCTTCTAATGTGGACAATCTGGCCCCGCGGTTACGGGTCCTCTGCCGTCCACTTAGAAGGTTGAAGTGGCGAGATGAACTCCCAAGGTGAAGGACTGACGTCTCTTGGTGGAGTCCCTCATTTTCAGATTACTACTCATAGGAAGGTTCGGTGTTTGCGGGAGCCTTCCCCTTCCTATTGCCTTTTCCACCAGCCATTGGTTGCTACTTTTGGACAAAAGAGTTTTCAGATTAATGTAATTTTAGATGGAACACATTCCCACAGACGGTGCCAGTTGTTGTCACCGATTCCTCATGACAACTAGAAATGAGGTGTGGGAATCAACGGGCTGGTTGGAAGTGTGATACGATCCCACCAGTAGACTTTGATCCCGATCCCGAAGCCCTACAAAAAATCACCAAAGCTAAGAGGTGGCCGGATTTCGGCCGTTAGTCCTCCGATGCCAAAGTTAGTCGATAGGTTTTAAGGATGATAGGTATTTCTTAGTGATGAATTGAGTCTACCTGTAGTCAAGGTATTATCCTTCCTTTATAGGCGTTGAGAGAGATTTTTAGGCCGGATTTGTGCCCGATATCAAGCCGGATATCTCGGCGGATATCTCGGGCCATTCCGATCTCGGAGGGCCGCATCCCCCGCTCTCCGCTAATAAGAGTAGGGATAAGGTCGACTGTTACCAACTTGCTGACCTACACTGTGATCTGACCTCTTGAGAAGACCGATACTTCGGATTCTTCATAGGCCGAGGTCTTGTGAGTAGATCGGCTCGTGGCAAGTATCCTCCCACAACAGGCCACACCACAGGTATGAGTGGGGGATGGAAACGCTGACCATTAAAACCTTCCCAGGATCACCATGACGTTTATATGCATGCCATCCAACCCATAATGATTTTCATAGGATGTAAGGAAAACACAAATGCTCGCTCGATCCAAAACTTTATGGACCCTAGTATAGTTTTAATGGTGGTTGTTTAGTTCTCACTTATCTCATGTGGTATGTCCTACTTCAGTATTAGATCTAGTTCATTTTTAAGCCCTCATTGTAACACAAAGTCTCAAAACTAAGTGGACACAGACACCATGATAGGCCCCACAAGTCTTTGTGTTGTAAGAATTCCTGTAACATGTGTTGCAGGGAACTTGTGTCCAACTTATCATTTGAATGCACCGTTAAAATAATGATTCTTACTTGGCGGACGAAATGGATTTTAAGTGGGCCCAGAGATATTGGGGGTTTTAAAGTGGATGCGGATTGCGTCCGACCCCTGGTTGGACCTTTATGTGTCCAACCAGATTTTTGTGGGTCCCACCATGATATACCTATTTATCCAAGCCGTCCATCCCTTTTCTAAGATCATGTTAAGGCATGGGCCCAAATTTAAGGTAGATCTAATGCCATATTGGACCACACTAGAGATGACTCTTTCATTTAATGCTTTGGGCATTTCATGCAACCCAAGCTTACTATTTGGTGTGGTGCACTACAACGTTGGATCTGCCTTATTTTTCGAATCATACCTTAACATGATGTTAGAAAAGGGATGGACAGCTTGGATAAACAGATAAATCACAGTGGCCTCCCACGCAGATCTGGTTGAACGCTTAAAGGTCCGACCAAGGGTTGGACGCAATACGTGTTTGTTTTGAGCAGTTGCATTGCGTGGTGCGTGGGGACGCGGATTGCGTCCTTCCTCAGTATGGACGCTTAATGTTGTGTGCATTTAATGCTGCAAAGCCCACTATTTGGTGTGGTCCACCTAACCGTTGGACATGCCTGAATCTTAGTATCATGCCTTAAAATGATCTTAAGAAAGGGATGAAAGGCGCATATAAACAGATACATCACGGTGGGCCCCTCCGCTGATCAGTACTGAGGCAGGACGCAATCCGTGTCCATTGCGTGGGATGCGGTTTGGCTAGGGACGCTGCCACTAGCGAAGTGGCTAGTGGTCAGTGCTCTGTGGGCCCCATAATGGCGTATGTGTTTTATCCTCACCGTCCATCCATTTTTGAAGATTATTTTAGAAATTGGTACAAAAAATGAGGCAGATCTAAATCTCAAGTGGACCACAACGTGGGAAAACAGTAGTGATTGAATGTCCACCACTAAAAGCCTCCTAGGGCCCATTGTAATGTTTATGTGACATCCAACTTGTTGATTAGGTCATATAGACGTGGATGAAGGGAAAAAACAACTATCAGTTTGATTTAAAACTTTTGTGGCCACCAAGAAGTTTTTAATGGTGGACGTTCAATCAACACTGTGTGGTCTAATTTGGTTTTGGTTTTGGTTCTAACTCATTTTTGTTCTAATTCCACAAAATGATATGGAAAAATGGATGGATGGAATGGATGAAACACTTGCATCATGGTAGGGCCCACAGAGCACCAACCACTAGCCATTTTCTAGTGGCAGGGTCACTAGCCAATCCGTTTCCCATTAGATGCAGCAGGTCCCACGCTAAAGTGTCACGTAGAGCTGAACACGAATAGAAAATTACCAAAGAGTTCAATTTGTTTGGATCGAAAAAAATGAACCGAACAATCGGTTTAAAAGTGGATCGAACCAGATCGAACAAGATTTTGGATGTTTGAAAAAATTTCGAACCGAACACGAACATACCACTACTGTTCGATTCAAATCAGTTCATTAACCTGGATTGAAGTTGTCCGATTCGAATTGGTTCGATTTGGTTCGATTTGGTTTATTGAAATTGATATAAATATATTTTTTTTTACTTACTCATTTTCACTCTACACCCACCAGCCGGCCCTAACCATTTTTTATGCTACCCGACGAGCGATCGAAGCCCTAACCAAGACAACTCGTCCATCCATTTGCTGACCCATCTGCTCGCTCATTCGGTGATTCCAGTCAGGTCCTCTGCAACTCTGCTCGTCCTTCCTAATCCTATCCTTTCTCTCCTGCCCGTCGAACCAACCAAACTCTAACCAGCTAACCCCAATCCCTTCTCCTCTACTTGTCCCTCCCATCCTTTATCCCTTGGGGCCATCTCTCTGCTCCTGCTCGTCAGTCCTGCTCGCCCATCCGATTCTGGTTAGGTCATCTTACTCGTCAGTCAACACGTCGATTTGAATATGATACTCTGCTCTGCTCGTCCAGCTCCAAATTTGGTCTGAATCTGATACTCTCATCTTTTTTATTTTTAAATATTTAATATTATTAATATTAATAATATGTGATTATGATGTGATTTTACAAATGTGATGTGAATTTTAAGTTGATGTAATTAAAACAGGGAATACTAGTTATGTTCTTAACTACTTATGTTGGTTGGTTTTGGTTATAAAGATTGTGCTTTATGAAATACTTTTGCACGAAAAAAATAAATTGTTCAAACCGGAAAAATTATCTGAAAAATGTTCGAACATGTTTGAACATGTGTTGAACCAAACCTAACTGAATACGAATAGGGTCCCATTGTTCGAATGTTTGCTCAAACACAGCCCGGTCAACAGCCGCACTGAACTGAACTGGCCTGTGTTCGACTCAGTTCAATTCATTGCCAGCTCTAGTGTCACGTGTGCATGTGTAGGCACCGTAGTAAAAGGGTTAAATTGTCATTTCATGCGGGGTCTTTTTCAGATCCATGTCTAGTCGGGCGTGGTTTGCCTGGATCCCTAGATCCACCAAGGTCAATGGATCCTTAATTGTGGGGTCCATGGTGATGTATGTTCCTTACATCCACACTGTCCATCCATTTTTACATATCATTTCATGGTATGATCCAAAAAAATGAAGCAGATCCAATCTTAGGTGGACCATACCACATAAAACATTCTTGATTGAATCCCTACCATTAAAAACTTCATGAAAGCTAGAGGAATATTTATTTTCCTTCTAACCTGTTGATAAGGTCACAATGACCTGGACGAAGAAACCACGCAAATTTCACACAAATTTTAGCTTGATACAAAACTTTTGTGGTAGACGAGATGTTTCTAATGGTCGATTACCACTATTTCCTGTATTATGATCCATCTGAGATTTGGATCTGCTTCATTTTTAGGGTGATGCCCTAAAATGAGTTTTCAAAACAGATGGACCGCGTGGATGTAAGGAAAATACATCATGGTGGCCCCACGGTTAGGGATCCACCCACCTCGGTGAATCTGGGGATGCATGTAAGCCGTGCCCTGTCCGGACGCGGATTGCGTCTGACCCTGGTCGGACCTTTAAGCGTGTCTGACCAGATCTTTGTGGGAGCCCAGCTTGATATCTTTGTTTATCCACTCCATCCATCTCTCTTGTAAAATCATGTTAAGGCATGGACCCAAAAGTGATACAGATCCAAGGGTCTAGTGGACCACACCAGACTCCAATAAGTTCTTTTTTATTCTATCTCTTGTTTTAAATAAGTTAATTTAAGAAAATCACGTTTTCAAGTAAAAAAAAAAGCTCTTATTTAAAATAAGCACGTTTGATAAGACCTTCTAATAAGAGCTTTTTTTTAGACGAGTTGATGTCATTTTTAAAGATTACAACAACTCTATTATAAGAGCAATTCAGATGGTTACTTTGGTTGATCTCACCATAGATGAGCCATGCCCAAAATGACAAAAGAACGGATGACTACAATCTTCATATTTTAAGGCATTTTGGGTCATATATGAAGCCCACCTTTGACGGGACCATCCATTGTGTGAGCCAAACCTTCAAAGTTGGCTGTCCATTATACAAGGCACGTCTTGGACGTGAACCATTCATCATTAGGGGCCCACCTTTGATGTAGGTCATCCATCATGTGGGACCCACCATCAATGTTAATTGTCCTTTATGTGGGCCCCTCAATGTCTACTACTCATCACCCATCACTTGGAGTCCACATTTGATCTGTCTATAGTGTGTGCCCTACCTTTGAAGTGGATTGTACGTCCATCATGTGGGGCCCACTTTTGATATTCACCTTCTATGCAGATTATCCATCATGTGGCACACTTTGCATATGGGCCATCCATCATGCGAGACCATAGATGCAGACTGTTCATTAGGTGGGGCCCACTTGATGTGTACCGCCCATTATGAGGCCACACTTTGATGTGGGCCATCCATCATGTGAATCCCACTCCGTCCATTATGTGGGCCCACCTTGATGTAGATCATTCATTGTGTGGGGCCCCACCTTCAATATGGGTCGTACATCATGTGGGCCCACCTTTGATGTCAATCGACCATCATGTGGGCCCACCTTCAATGAACGTCATCCATCATGTGGGTCCCACCTTTGATGTGGACTTCTCATCAAATGGGACCCACTTGATGTGTATGTTCTATGAGTGATTCGGCTGGATTCATCCCTAGTTCCTTCAGGTCACTATCCAACACTACAAGTCTTGTTGATTCAGAACCGAGTCACACCCAGAGTCACACCCACCCATCACGCCAATGACGAAGTTCACTAGTGACTTTGCCCGAAACACACCAAGTTGGGTTCACTGTTTCCTATATTATGGTCCACCTTATAATTGGATATGCTTCATTTTTTTGTATAATTCCCTAAAATAATACGGAAAAACAAATAGATGGCATGGATACAGAACATATACATCAAGGTGGGCCCCACAGTAAGGGCTTCACCATCTTGGGCGAGTCTGGCGTCTCACGTATTCGGTATTTCACCCCCTGGTAGCTAGCTTCAATTAGTTGTTATAATGATTCATTATCATCAAAATTTTCTTCAATTTTCAGCCGTTAATTTCCACTCATTGACTATTTTTATTTTCTATTAAAACTTGGATGGGATTCACTAAGATAGATATGACTGTCTAGCTGGTGGGGCATTTGAGACATAAGCCTTCCATAACAAGATCCAATGAGTGGAAGGACTTGAATTGTATGTCACCTTGTTAAATGTAATGCGGAGAGATGGCTACTCCACATTTCAGTCTACAATCCTTGCTTTATCATGTCTAAAAGAGAACTTTTTACTACAAATTCTACTTATTATGGGTAATTTCGAGCTGGCCCCACAGGCCGTGAAAGGAGGCCCCTAGGCCTAGAGGGTCCATTTGTAAGATCTCGGTCCTTTTCCTGAGCCAAGGGTTGAGGAGGCTGAGCTAACTAATCACAGGTCCTGCATGAGGACGACTACCAAGCCTGTTGCGGCGGACACCGTCTGCAAGAGCACGGGCTGGAGGAAAGCCTGTGACTTTAGCCCTCTATCAGACATAGAGCCAAGCTGATATTTACGAGCACTTTGCCTCTCGAGCTGAGGGCCCACGACGAAGTCGTGACTGATGTCCTAAGTTGGACTAACAAAGGCAGCGGTCGACCTTAGCCTCCAAAAGGGATCTACAACATAAAGGGATTCGTAAGGGAAGGAGCTCAGACATCGAGCTCCACAGCTTGAGCTGATCAGATCAGCCACCACCAAAGGGGTGTGTCACAACTCCAAAGTAGATCCACCCAAGATAGACCAGATAAACATTCGTCCCTATCCCAATCGGGAATCTCTCCTACCATTACGCGATATAACTCCTGCTCAATTATGACTCTCCTAACATATCCTAAAATGACTCTAACATTTTATAACCCATCGAACCTTATAAATAGGGATCAACCTTATAGAACAAGGTACGCACTAACTCCCTTACATGCCCTATGTCTTATTCCCCCCACTAGCCTAACTTAGGCATCAGAGAGTCCACTGCCGGACACTGGCCCCTCCCCGCTGCCATTGTTCTCTTTATCTCTTGCAGGTCCGACGACCTCAAAAGCGACGCCTGGTTGCTTTCTTGGAGGAAGATAAGGTTGAAAAGATTACAAGGCCGGAACCAACCGACCTTGCCTGTTGTCCAATTTTCTGTGACAAGAGTTTGGCGTCGTCTGTGGGAAACTGCCATTGTTCTCACCACTTAAGTTCTACATCCAAATTCAGTCCCTCTTCATTTCATCATGAAGGTGAAAAAGAGAGGGTAGGCACGCGCTGCAGCCAGAACCTCCCACCGGGACCTACATGAGGAGGAGCAAGTCCAACAAACACCTCCTCAACACGACTCTTAGCACGAATCCCTGCAATTCTAGCTAATCACGAGCTAGTGAAGGTCACAAAACTGAATTTCTTCCTTCAAGGAGCAGCTCAACGTTTTAATAGAGCACGTGGCCCACCATGTGACAGTGGTAGAATGACAAGGGCCCCAACTGAGCTGCCCTAAGCAATCTCGCTAGGAGCGGTATCAGGAACGACCTCCGGCCAACATGATTGTGCCAGCTGAGCTTTCCCTACCCGGACGCGCACAGCTAGAGGGCTTGATAAATCCAACTTACACCACATACTTGACAAAAGGCGCCAGGCTTGGGGGGGCACAACCTCAAAACAGACAGCGGAGAGTGGAGAGCGGAATCCCCTGGGAGGCGCATATCGAGGAGATCAAGGGTCAACTTGGGGATATCAAGTAGGCATACCGAGCTAAAGCCCCGATATCCATCAACGCCCTCCTAAAACAGACTGAGACTCCGTTCATGGACCAGATCATGGTAGCATAGCTGCCCCAAGGGTTTAAGATGCCCTAAATAAAACCCTACTCAGGCGTGGGTGACCCCGTCGCTTAGAATCCTTTCGGGCATGGATGGAGTTGCACGGTGCATCTGGGCCCATCATGTGCAGGTCGTTCCCCTTGACACTTTCTGAGGCTGCCCAATGTGGTTTAGAAACCTAAAACCGAAGTCCATCAGCTCATTTCAACAACTTAGCAGAGCCTTCACCACCCAGTTCATCGGTGGCAAAGGCATCCAGAAGCTGACGACTTACATCCTCACGATGAAGCGGAGAAGCGACAAATCGTTGAAGGACTGCCTGGTCTGGTTCAACGTCGATGGCGTCCAAGTAGAAGGCTATATTGACTAGATAGCTCTCAGGACCCTTGTGGTCGCCTTGAGGGTTGAAAAGTTCCTCTGGTCGCTTGGCAAGAATCCTTTAATAACCTTGTCGGACCTGTTAAACAAAGCACAAAAATATTCCAACACCGAGGATCTCGTCAATGCTCATAGAGGAGAAAACATCTTGGCAATGGATAAAAAGAGGAAGGAACCAAAGGAGGGGTCTAGCTTTGACCCCAAATAAAGGAAAGACAACAACAAGGATGGTGCCCCCCAAGAACCCAAATCTCCCACCGGTCGGTTTGACCGGTACACTCCCTTCAACACCTCCATTGAGCAAGTGCTCATGGAAGTCAAGGATAAAAGGTACCTGAAATATCCGACCCAAATGAGGTCAGATCCGGAGAAAAGAACAAGTCGAACTACTGCCTCTTCCATAAGGATCACAACCACAACACTATTGACTGCTTCGACTTAAAAGAATAAATTAAGTCCCTCATTTAAAAGGAACATCTGAACGAGTTCATCACCCAACATTGAGAAGACAAGTCACCTCCCTGGCAAGAGGGATGAGAAAAGCACATCAACAATGAGCTGGTGGGAGAGATCCAAACTATTTTTGAAGGACCTATAAGCTAGGGAGATTTCAACCGAGCACACTGGGCCCATGCCCGTAGTGCCTAGTTCGATAATGAAGTCCCATAAGGATAATGACCACAACATTGTTAAATGTTTCGACTTAAAAAGAACAAATTGAGTCCCTCATTCAGAATGGACGACTGCAAGAGTTCATTGCCCAACGTCGAGAAGACAATCACCTCCCCGGCAAGAGGTGCAAGAAAAGCATATCAACGAGCTAGCAGGAGAGATCCAAACCATTTTTGGAGGACCTTTCGACAAGGGAGATTCCAACCGAGCATGTCGAGCCATGCCTGGAGTGCCCAGTTCGACAATGAAGTTCATCACATCAACCTCACCAACTGACCTAGGAAGAGCTTAGGATAAATTCGCACCCTATCACATTTACCGAGGAGGACGCAAGGTGGCTCATCCACCCTCACGACGATGCGATGGTGGTCACGACGACTGTCGCAAATCATAAGTTGTACAGGATGCGGATCGACACTAGAAGCTCGGCCAACATCCATTATGCTTCAGCCTTCGATTGAATAGGGATCGACAAATCTCGACTCTGAGCAGTGTGGACTCCGCTGCTCGGATTCGCCGAATAAATCATAATGCCGGAAGGAAGAATCGTGCTACTAGTCACTGCAAGAGAGGCCCCCCATCAGGTCATCCATATGATAAAGAAGCATCATATGCCTCGACTTGCTCTGGAGTGTAGTACTGAGGGACATTGGCATACGGCATGCAAACAAACTAACAGAGAAGACACAATTAAAGCAGACATCCGAAGATACAAAATCAAGCATCTAAGAAAAAAGAACGCTCACATCAATATTAGTTAGGCCATCCACATCAGCCCTCCAGTTGTCTTTTGAAATACGAGGGCTGGGTTTTCGGTTCTTGTTGTGCTAGTACATGAAGCAACATGTAGGTGGCTCCATGTCAGTCCTCATCAAGGGAGATAGATGAAGAAAATGTTCATAGAAGCAGGTCTGACCAACATCAAAGGGTCAGAATTAGAAAATAGAAGAAAGTTTGAAGCAAGAAAGAGTTAGAGGATACCTCTACAATGGGCCAAAACCCGGTGAAGGATCGACTGATCCTGGAGGTCTTGTCTAGACTTTGGAAGATATTAGTCAAGACAGCAACATTCCAGTTATAAGGTTGGTGCAAATTCTCAGTCAATTGAAGAAAACGAGCATCCATCCTTTCATTCCCATGACATAAGAGGAATGAGCCAAAAGCATAAGCAATCATGGCACGAGCTTTGTGCAAAGCGTCAAGCTCAGTAGTGGGCACTATCCTGGCAAAGGTATTCTTCAACCAGTGAAGTTTCACCTAGTTATGTTGGAACTCTGAGGATGGGGGAACGGCCCCCACAAGGCAAAGCCAATCTTCACGCTTAATAGGTGCAAGAGAACCAGCATGAGGCACCGTCACCCCGTGAAAAGGAAAACTAATTTGCATGTAGACATCTAGGGGTGTGATTCCCCACTCACCGCATGGGATCTGGAAGGTATGAGTCTCATCCCTCCACCTCTCACACAAAGCAGCAAGAAGCATACGATTGGCATTACTCCTCTTAAACCGAAGAGAGTAGAGGCCAACAAAAGGAGTACCAGCAAGTACATGCTCAACTAGTGGATGGGGAGGTTCCACCCAATCATCCCACAGCTTTCGAGTACCTCGACCTTTGATATCAGGAAGCAGCTGATGCTCCTTAGCCAAGGAGCACATGTGATCCCCATGACGGGGAATGAAAGCTGGGCCATCCTCCCAAGTGTGATTTCCACGACCCCGTGTACCATTTGCCATCGACTCCTACAAACTCGATAAGGTAAGCATCTCACCTTCAACTTGTTAAAAATGAACCAAATGGAGCCATGGGAGTGTACCATTTGCCATCGACTCCTACAAACTCGATAAGGTAAGCATCTCACCTTCAACTTGTTAAAAATGAACCAAATGGAGCCATGGGAGAAACTCGCATGTCTCAAGATTGAATCCAGAGTCCCAAACCCATGTCTCACTTTGGTGTTTATTGGGCACCCATTCGAAAGGGAGTGGGGTTGACTTAAGAAGGGTCATACATTAAAACCTACATATGGTGAGAAAACCATCTCAGTGCACATGAGAATATTAAAAGCATAAAAGGTTCATGTACCATGTTAAGAATCAAACTCCAAGGCCAATGGCGCATTTCGAATAAGGGCTTGGCAAGATCAAAATTCATAAGCCATTTTCGAGACCACTTGTGAGCAAAGAGATGGTCCACTTGTCACATAAAGGCAATGAGCTTCATAGCCCCCATTTAAGATAGCCCCATTTTTATATGTATGCATGGACAAAGGAAGAGTGGTGAAAATTATGGTATGTCAAGTGCGACCTAAAAGCACTACCCTAATGGTCAAGAGTAGTAGTACACATAGCCCACTTAAAGAAAACAAGATTGGAAGCACCCATCTAAGGGTCAAATTTGGGCAACCTATGTGCACCACTTTCTTCATTGAAATAAAAGTCACCTGAATACAGAAAAACTTGACTTAGTGGACCTCCCAAACTTCATGGAACAAAAGTAAAATGGTTAAGTTTGGTATACATAACCCATTTGCAAAGCAAAGCCAAAAGTATCCAATCATGAGCCAGACATGGGCAACTTATGAATACCAACCTTTTCCTTAAGTTGGAAGTCATTTGGAAGAAAAGAAATGAGGATTAGTAGCTTGCCAAGTGAATGGGCTTAGAAAACTAAGAATGTTGGTGGGCTCACTTGAAAATCTCAAGTAAAATGACCCATTTAGGATTGAGACATTACAAGAAACTTGTAGGCATTACGTTCTTTCTACCACTCAAAAACCCACTTGAACTTGAAAAATTGGTGGCATAGCCCATCAATGGGCCCTTTTTGAACATCCAAGTGACCCAAATCTTTCACCAAATCAAAGAAAAGTGCAAATGAGAAAAATCCCATATGCACAAAGTATGGTGGAAGCATCCTTACCAAAATACACATGAGCCACAAAATGGGCCAACCCATCTTGAAAAATGATGAAAGGCTCACCACACTTTGTTCTAAGGATGCCAAAAAAAGAGGAGTGTTCACAAGTCAAAAGAATGGTAAGAGAGGTGGGCCATTTATGCATGGAAACCCAACTTTAATATTTAACCCACTTGAGAAAAGAAAATGTAAGTAAAGTGTGGGTTGGGCCCCTCTTGTCCATACATACATAAATACGAAAATAAGGCCATCTCGAATGAATTTCAAAGCCCAAAAAAATCTAAGGTGGGCCCCACTCAATTTCATGGGCCCAATACTTGAAAGAGAAAAGAGAAGGAAGAAAGAAGGAAAAGCATGAGAAACATGAAAGAGAAGGAAAATTGTCACCCCTCGAAATTCGAGACTCAAGTACAACAACCCAAAGCCCGAGTTCTAGGGTGTGAATTTAAAATTCGAGTATATATTTCTTAAGATTCTATTCCACACATCGCATAATTAAAATAAATCCCAAATATAAAGTTTCTTTTCCACTAATGCCTTATCACATTGAATTTTACAAAATAAATCGACTACGGTTGGCGCTTGAATACTCTGCTCCGTCTACGTCTTTTTCTTCCTGAAGACTTACAAAAACTGTGGTGATTTTAGTGAGCTAAAAGCCCAGTGAGGTCATTTTCATCACAGGTAATATTCCAGTTAATAAGAGATAAGATTTGAATCATCAACAAATAGAATTATATGAAATAAACGGGAATGAGGTTATGATTGATACACTTTATGATTTATTATAAATGGAGCATGATTATCATGATGTCATGTATGTTATGATAAGTGTGAGAGCATTAAACGTATAGGAACTCGCTGCCACTGAACATTAGGAACCTGTCGCAAATCAACCATGCTCACCTAACCGGTACAGGGAAGTGGCAAATCAACCATGCACGCCAGTGGAAAAATCAACTATGCACCACTGATCCAACCGGGCAAATCAACCATGCTCAATAAGTGAAAAGACCAGAACTTGCTGCTACTAAACATTAGAAACCTGTCGCAAATCAACCATGCTCACCTAATCGGTACAGCGAGGCGGCAAATCAACCATGTACGCCAAGAGTCAAATCAACTATGCTCCTGTTCTGTCGCAGTGTATAAATGTATGTATATGTCATGAGTTATGCAAGCACTATTCAAGCATGCAATGCATATCGAATTCAAATCCAATCACACCCTACATGATTAATCTTTATTAGAGTGTTTCTTTATTTAAATCATAAGTTATCGTCAATTAGGAAGTTTAAGAACAATATCACGTAGAATTTTGATAATACTATAACTATCTAAGGTTGTACCTCGTTGGCATCATAAGTATGTAACCTAAGTCAAGTATGTTATAAAATTTTGATTTGTGCAACAAGAAAGAAAAATTGAGATAAGAAATCAACAAGAAAGGAAATATTGAAAGAAGAACCTTAAATATTGAAAGAAGAACCTTGAGAATGGAAACGAAAGATAGATCCCTTACCTAGGATCCACACTAAGCATAAAGGCAGAGTGGAATTAGAAAATAACAAAGTACGCCTAAACTCATTTAAAGAAGACTATGGAGTAACTCATTACATGGATTTGAGAAGGACAAATCTAGGTTTGAAACGTAAACAAGAGAGAAATTAAAGGAAATTATCAACGGAAGTTACGAAAGATGAATCACTCACCGAATATGAAATCCTTCAAGTCTAAGGGAAAACAAATTCGGATTTGAGTCGGCTCAGCGAGTTGACTCGCTGAGTTAACTCGGTAGAAAATCTTGTCTTCTTCCCCTTCTTCTTCTTCTTCTTCTTGGCCTGGCAAGACTCCCATAGCACAGCACAGCAGTGAGGTGCGGAATCCCTTCCCACACAATACACAACCACGCCCTCTCTCTCTCTCTCTCTCTCTCTCTCTCTCTCTTCTATCTATCTATCTATCTCTTTCTCTCTCTGAGGATGTTTCTAAGGGACAGGGACGAGCGTCCGGTTTTATAACTGTTACAGTCGGTGGGTGCGGCGAATCCGATTTCTTGATTGGAGTGGGAGAGGAAAACAGAGATATCATAGGATTTAACGCACATGGTAAGCGTGGGGAAGTTAAGTGGGGTCCACACGACATTGGTACCAAAAATCCCAGATGTCCATGCATGACAGGGACTTGGATCTTGGCGAATCATGGTTTGCATTGGTTGGAAAACAACGGTTTGGCACAATTTGCACAGACAATGTTTTGATAAAAAATTCAAATGGACTGTCCTCCCGGCAAGGACGAGATGGATAGACGATTTAGATCGATCATTAGGGCCCACTCTGATGGACGTGTGGAGAATCAGCGTCGAACGCTGTTGCAGCGGACGCTGTAACAGCGTCGGGAAGACGGTTTTAGTTTTCTTTATATGGATTCCGGGCTCTACACGTATAAACACGCACATCCGCTGCCATCACAAGTGGGGTCCACATGTGATAGAATAGGGATATCCGTTCTGTCCCATAGGTGGACAATAATGATTTAACCATCGATGAGAACAATGAGGCAGATCCGAGTTAGGGTGGGCCACTTATGGCCTAATTTTCAATTAGGGTATTTGTAGGATGAACGGAGGAATAAAATTTGACATGTACGGCTAAAATATGCCTTAAAACTCGTATATTAATTTTTGCATAAAAGTGATAGTCAGAAATCGTAATACTTAAAAATGATCGTTTAACTTAAGTTTAACTAATGGCATTTTCGTAATTATTGTAAATTTAAGAGTTTTGTGAAATCTAATGCTTCTAGCTGTTCTAGGGTTTATTCTGAGCAACTTTAATAAAGGGACCATACCCAAATTCCCTATGAATTATTTACTATTAATTTATCAATATTAAAAGTTATTTAATTTATTAAATAATTAACTAAATTATAATTTAAATTATCTTAAAATCCTAGAGTGTTATAAACATGCCTGAGGAGGTTCATAGGGTTGGGAAATGAATGATTTAAGCATATGCCTGATGACGGATAAGATATACGGATCAAATTTATGGACAGACATGTGTACAGGACGATGTAAAGATCGTACGGCGGATTTACGTTGATCGCGTAATTCAAAATCGAAGTGAACGGCTAGATATTCCCGTCTAGCAACGATGGATTATTCTAACGATTAGTCTATTGACTTAACTAAATACACTAAACTTTTCAGAGGCCTAAAAAGTTGTCTGAATACGTATAAAAGTGTATATGTGTGTGTATGCGTGTGAACAACATGGCCTAGAATTTAATTTCTCACATGTGAATATGCACTCGTGTACTTACTCGTGTGCCCAAATTTTTGGGGTATTACATTCTACCACCCTTACATAGAATTTCATCATCGAAATTCAATCAAGCCTACTAAGCTAACAGACGAATACTACGGTGTGTCTATGCCCTACAAGTCATAGGTTTATGTGCTCACAAGTGTCTATAATGATTTATATGAATTTAGGTTCTTAAAAAAATGGCAAAGGCACATGCGAGAGTCCAAAATGAAGTTTCGGGCCCAACCAAATACACCAAGGGCCCTAACTTCACTTTGGGCTCATTTCTTGCAAATCAGGCCCAACTCTCATGGAAAGGAAGAATGAAAGTTTCCCATGCACACTTGATGTACATGGAAAGGTCACTCTTGTACACATGAAGGGAATTTAAAAGAAGATGGAAACTTGAAAGTTCCACTCTAATGCACCACCTTGAGGCCTTGAGAAAGTCTTGAAATCCTCCAAGATTGGGCCTACCACACCTCTTGAAGGGTACCTACGTTAAAAAAAAAAAAAGGAGAATGTGAGAAAGAGAAAGGGAGAAAATGAAAAGAAAACAAGATCAGGAGTGGGCCATACCTTCACCACTCACCAAAGGGGGACCACCTTGCTGTCCCAAACTCTACCAAAGAGCCCCACCACTTGAAAGGAAAGAGGAACCACCTAAAGAAAGAGGAAATTTTGAAGGAAAGAAAGTGAGAGAGAGGGAGAGAGTTGCACGAATGAGAGGGGGGACCGCACCATGGTTTTAATTACAGAAAAATGGGCGACCGCTATTGTCCGAGCCATTGGAAAAACCAGTGGGCAAGGGGGTGGACGGGCGGCACCCAGGGTGCCAGCCATCCTTCCCCCCTGATGAGATTTGACACACATCTCTTCATTAGGAAGAACTCCCCCTTTGGAAAGATGAATTGCAAGGAATCTCGTCCTTATGCAAGATGAAAGTGATGGAAGAGAAAAAGAGAGAGAAAATGAGAAAAGAATTGATGAAAATCTCATCTCTTAAGAAAATGATGAGAAAATGAGAAGATGATGTGGAAAAAGGCCTCGTGTGATTTTTAAAAAATAAAAAGGATTATTATTTTGTTCAACATCGATCTCAACCATCCGGGTCATGATCCAATAACCCGAATCATTTTCAGAAAACATAAAAAATTTCCACCCTAATTTCCACCATCCAGTCATTAATTTTGGTCTGAAGACCTTAAACTACGTCGGGATCAACGTCCCGAGAGATTTTTCAATAAAAAACGGTATCGATCTCGACCATCCCAATCGAAATCTAATGATCCGAATCGTTTTCAAAAATATATAAAAAAAAAATCGACCTTGATCACAACCATTTGTATAAAACCTGGGTCCGAAGACCTTAAACTACACAGGGGTTAACTTCTCGGGGGGACTTTTCTGCTTTCAAACAAAAACCGGAATCGATCTCGACCGCTCGGATCAAGATCCGATGACCCGGATCATTTCAAGAAAATCACAAAAAGAATGTATCTTCGGTATGTATAGATTTCGGTCCGAAGACCTTAAACTACACTGGGATTAACTTCTCGAGGGATTTTTTCGCTTTTAACAAAAAACTGACATCAATCTCGGCTCTTCGAGTCAAGATTAGATAACCCGAGCCATTTCAAAAAAAAGAAAAGAAAAACCAAAACGTTTTTAAGCTTTCCATAAAAGCCAGCACCAGTCTCAACCATTCAAGTCAAGGTTTGGAACCTTCCCTAAAAAAAACAAAAACAAATCAGCACTAATTTTAACTATACAAATCTATCCCCAGCGGTCCGAAGACCTTAAACCACACTGTGATTAATTTCTCAGGGGCTTTCTTTCCCAACCTGTTCCAGACATGGCTGACATTTGATCGTATGGGTGTCCGAAATTTCTTGATAAGTAGGAGCTGAGGTGGGCGAAACCTTGCGATCCTGTTTGTGCTGAACGCATCGTGATAGACGGCCTTGATTTGGATGTCGCTGTTGAATCCGACGGATTTTCCCTGTTCCTAAAAGTCATGAAAGGGATTAACGTAGTTGAGAGGTGAAGCACACCCTCACGGAATTGTGAACAGCGTAAGAACCCAAACTGGATTGATAAAGGGAAATGTGAGGACGAGGCTCGTCTTGTGGCTGAGGACGATGCCTGGTCTCTGTGCATTTCACGTAAGGAACATGCAACTTTGTGGGTGTGTTGACTAAAAACCCTCAAACCCCCTCATCTGAAGATGTAAAATTACAGCACTTAATTATGTGAGATCATCTTACTCGCTGACGTAAAATGGATCGGGTGCCTTACCAACAGTAGAAGCTGGAAGTGAATGAAAATTTCATACCTTTCCCTGTATTTCAGAAAATCCAACAAAATACCAAAAACTTGCAAAATCATCTTTCAAAAATCACAAAATATTTCCCTTGTTTTCAATAAAACTGATCTCCATCCTCACCACTCAGGTAAAGACTCGGATCGAATATTTGTAAAAATCACAAAAATATCATCGTTGTCCCCAGCGAAACACTTCAAGAGTCTCGAACTCCACTCACCCATTTCACAGTATAGCGATGACAGATCCGATCACCCGCAAATTGGAATCTTGACCAAAACTGGCAACAAAATACAATCCTAATCACACTCATTCCCGAGAGGAGTATCTCAAGGTTGCAACCTAGAGTACCTCCTTCATTCATTTCCCACCAGAAATGCAACAGCGTCTTGGGACGATGGACCTGATCGACCATAGGTTAGGATCTTGACCAACTCGTTGATTGAACATCTACATTAAGATCAAAATATCCAGGGAAGCTAAAACCCTACAAGCAATAAGCTCAAGTTCTCTACATCCTCAGCAGAAGCAAATCATTTAGATGGGAAGAGAATGAGTCAAACCATACATCCATCATCAAACACACATTCATATGCATCAGATCCATCGCATCGATCATCATGTTTACCTGCTTTCAATAAAAGTCAGTTAGCCAAAGACCCCATAGGGATCCCCAGTGGAGGCACGTGCAAGCCAGACTTCCTCTTCAAAACAAATATATATATATATATGTGTGTGTGTGTGTGTGTGTGTGTGTGTGTGTGTGTGTGTGTGTGTGTGTGTGTGTGTGTGTGTATTATAAATATTCCTTGTTGCAAATAAAACCCCCATGAAGTATCACTCCACATAGTAGGTCTTTTCAAAATCCAAAAATATTTTCTCAATAGAGAGTTCGGCCTCTGGGGCACTAAGAGATCTTCCATATCTCTAGGTGGGAGCCGGTGCAAAATCAAATAAGATCCAATGTCTCACAGTTTCCCCGAAGACCATCGGATCAAATGCACTCAAAGTACGGTCCGCCTGAATTTCAGTGTCAAGGCGATCGTACCAAATGCGAAGATACGAAAAAGATGAAAGCCAAAAGGCTCAGTCAAAGAAACCATCTGAACGGTGGAAACAATGAACTATAACCCAAATATCAAAACCAGAAGATTGAGTGGAAAAAGTTCACCCGCACATACTTAGGCGTGGATGCTTGAAGTACCTTAATTAAGTTCAAGTTGGCGTAGTGGATCTCTCATAAGGCTACATGGATGCAGGCAGCTAACCACAGTCAAGCGAAACAAGTACTCCTGGAGTGATCTGGGAAAATAATGAACAATCAATTACAGGGTCAGTAACCTCATAAGACTACATGGACGCAGAGCCTTTACTGTACCTTTTTTATGTTAGTACCGATCGGGAATGGAAGGGTTGCGATTAGGTACCCAAATTGCAACTCATGCAGAGACAATCGCAACGTTTTCTCCAAACTCCTGCAGTATGTTCCAATTATCTATTTCTAGATAATCAACTGACTCAGATACAAAGGCAAGCAAAGATTCTAAACCATGATCTATGAATAATCGGGTCAAAAGTGGGGTGTCCACTCGCTTTGGCATTCGGTTGCACACAACCTCTGCCAAAGAGGGGCATCTATAGACATCCCACCTTCGGCTTCAAAGGTGGTTAGGATGACTAGATGGATGGAGGACGTACCCCCAAACCCTAAGTCCAAACTCAGTCAACTCACTCATACAAACCCCAATCCGTAGCCCAAGTCAAGCCTAAACCCAGTCAACTCACCCCTAAACATCAGCCCGAAAAACCACCCATAGAAAAAAACAAGTCCAAAATTTCCCAAAATGTCAACCCACTGAGTGAAATCACTGGGTCAGCCCATCCCTCAAGCTCATTCAACTCACCTTGTTAAAGCTCAAAACCAAGCCCAAACCCAACTCTAACCCACAGCTTCGGAGTAACTCCGAACCTTGAACTTGAGGCTTTCTTACTGTAGGTTCGGAGTCCGTATGCTCCGAGTTAGAGCGAAGCATCCATGTGGGCGGCACCCAAACCTATTTACGAGAGCTGCTACTTCTCGCAGCTATAAATACCCCATCTCCCTTTCACTTTCAGGATCCACTTCTCACCTCTCTAGCCTGAGAGTTCCGAGTCCATCTTCACCGGTCAAACACACATCATGCATATCACATAAAACACCTATCAGTTCGAGCGTATGCTCTAAGCTTGCCTATTTGATTGGAACCTGCGCATCAAAAACTCTTACTAGTCAGACCCATATTCATGTATTATATCATCTACGAGAATGTACGAGGGTTGATTCAGACTTTCAAGTATTAGTTAGATTTTGTGAAGTAAAGACCGTACTTCGATATGGGCATAGTGGGTACCTAACACCTTCCCATCGTGTAACCGTAATCCTTTACCTTGAATCTCTAACCGCAGATCAAAAGAGTCATTTTTTAGGAAAGACTCTTCGGATTCCCTTCTCTAACATTTCTACAAGGTCTAGCCGACTGTAGATTCGAAGTAACTGGCTAGTGGCGACTCCAATTGATGTGTAATTTACTTTACTTGTCCTCCATCAACATGAGGGTCCAATGTAGTGTAGAGATAGGAATCAAAGGTTGTACCTCAGGGACAGAAACTTAAGAAAGTTAGGGAAAATTAAATCTAGGTAAAAGAAAATAAATTCTAAAAGAAATTGTTTCTAAAGAGATGATCACTTAGATAATAAAGCAAACCAAGGCATAATGATCCACATATAGAATCATACATAAACCTGAGATGTAAACATTCCACCAATATTCATGAATCATGAATCATCCACCCACAAAATAAGAGATCTTTACATGAGAATGAAGCATTAGCACACATGAACCATAGAATGGGTCCTAAGCATCCAAAATCCATGGGAGAATGGATCAAAGGCCCATCTACATGTCATGTTTCCCAAAATAAACTAATATGGATTTATGATCACATTCACATGTGTGATTTGATCTACAACATTGAATAAGTATTAACAAACTTCAAAGTTGCATATTACATACACACTTAAAATAGAAAAATAAACACCACATTATTCATCCATTCATCATGCAAAAATAAAAATTTCATAACATTAAATTCAAATTATCTAACCACATCTCAAGTTATGTATAAATCCTACATGCTTTCCCCTGTAGCCTTGGCTAGAAAAATTAGAAAGACATTCTAATTAAATAAACAAAACACATAATTTAATATTGCTAATAAAATAAAAACAAAAGAAAAAAAAAGATAGAGAGAGAAAAGAGATTAGAGAGATGAGAAAGAGAGAGAGAATAAGAAAGAGGAGAGAGAGAGAGAGAGAGAGAGAGAGAGAGAGAGAGAGAGAGAGAGAGAGAGAGAGAACGAATGGGAGAGAGGCAGCCGTGGCCCTTTTTATAGCCCCGTATGCATGCCCAACGCACTATGTAGTGCTGTAAGTATAGATTTTCTTTTTCTTTTTCTTTTTCTTTTTCTTTACTTTCTCATTCTTCAAACGAAATTCTAGCCGTCCATGTTGTTCCTCTCATTGAACAAGCCAAAATTGACCGTTGTCTTGTTAAACGGACGATCACAGCTCCCTATGCAGGCCCAAAATGATCGTGCACCTTTACATTCTTTCTGGCACACCTGAAAGTCCTTTTTCAAAGAAAATTCACCTCCTAACTTAAAATTACGCTCCTGATATCGTAGAAGTCTCAGAACGTCCAGGTCAAATCTCAAAAATTATATAAACAATATGAAATTAAAATAGTAAATCACGTTAATATTAGTTTTCTAACTTTAACTTTTAAGAAAATGACAATGGTATCATTTGAGTTTTTCTTGAATAATGTCTTCCACGGACTTCAAAATCTGACGAAATTTGGCATGTAGACGTTATTTAATGTGCTCTACCTGGTGTGTGAAAATCGGCTCAAACCAACACTCTAATAAAAAGTCAATTTTTCAAAGTGACTGTTTGTCACACGTTACCGCTCAAATTGCACCGTGGTCCATATATACTTTTCTGACCCAATCTAAATCGTCCATGTCGCTCAGCATAGTAAATAAGCCATACAAAATATTTCTTGAACCCTGGTCACAACTGTGAAAGCATATGTCTTCTTGTACTTTCAAATTCAGCACTTTACCACTCAGCGAGTTTTTTCTCCGTCTCTTCCGCTTCTTTTCTCAACTCTTGGACTCTGGTGACCCCTCTACACATTTTAAGTTGTACTCCTTGACAGTTTGATTGTGTCTTTGCTTGATCCATGCTTCCTGAAAATCCATAAAATAATTATTTTTAGTAGGAAAAACACGTACGTGGCCAAATTGCAATGCGTATGCAAACTCGATCTAAACCATTAATTTTGACCATGAAAACTAACTAAAACCCTACTGATTAAGGTATATATATATGCAATATATGAGCTACAACATCAGTCTTATACGAACCTATGCAAACATATCCAATAAAACCCCAACAATAACACAATAGGAAAAAGCCCTTGAGAAAGAGGCGAGCCCGTGGCAACGACTATTCGAGCCCTCAAAAAGGAGAATCGCAGAACTGCAAGCGTCCACACGTAAGTAATTGACAAATAAGGTGCACTAGTATGCCACAGAAAAATGCACTAACAAATTGTACTAATACCATCAAAACCTTCTTAGGGTCCATTATGAGGTTTATTTTCCATCAAACCTCTTCATAAGGCCTCGCAGGCTTGGATGAAGGCAAATAACCAAATATCAACTTCATCAGAGCCTTATATGGCCCCTAAGAAGTTTTCAATTATGGCGTCCAATTCCCACCATTTCTGGTAGTGTGGCCTAGTTAAGGCTTGGATTTGCATCTTTTTTATTTTCATGCCTAAAATGATATGGAAAAATGGATGAACAGTGTGGATCTGACACATACATCATGATGGGGCCCACGGAAGTTCCACATGTCAGCACTTTCAATTTTTTTCTCTCCTAGAATGTGTTGCACCATGCAGCTCAGCAAGGGAATTTCTTGAAGTGTGTAATTTACGTGGCCCCACCATGATGTATTTCTTTGATCCACACCGTCCATCATTTTATCCGATCATTGTAAGATACAAGCCCATAACCGAGGCAGATCTAAAGCTAAATTGGACCTATCACGTGAAAAAAGAAGAAATTGGATGCCTACCATTGAAAACTTCTCTCATCATCTTGGGACCACAAAAGGCGTTGATCAAGATGATATTTGTGTTTTCTCTTCATCAATGTTTGTGTGACCTTATGAAAAGGTTAGATGGTAAATTAACCTCACGGTTGGGACTCGGAAGGTTTCAAAGATAGAGCTGGTTCAAACCCCACGACTTTTGGTTATGTGGTCCACTCAGGCTTTGGTTGTGCCTCATTTTTGAGCTCATGCTCTAAAATGATTTGAAAAAATTGATGGACGATGTGGATTAGCACATAAATCACGGTGGGACTTTGAGAAGTTTCAAACGTTAAAGTTGTGTTACGCAGTGGGCAATTTATTCAGCAGAGAAAAAATTGGCGTTTTGTGAGGTCATGCCATTGAAAATGACGTGAACCTACGAGAAGGGATGGTACCCGACTCTATTATATTATTCTCTATTTTGGGTTGTAGGTGTGGTCATCTCTTTTTGTTAAGCTAGTCCCGGTGGGCAATCTATTCAGGAGAGACAAAATTGGCGTGTTTTGTGAGGTCATGTCATTTAAAATTGCGTGAACCTATGAGAAGGGATGGTACCTAACTCTATTATATTATTCTCTATTTTGGGTTGTAGGTGTGGTCATCTCTTTTTGTTAAGCTAGTCCTAGTACTTATTTTCTCTATGGTACCTATCCATTCATAGAGGCGCACGGATGAGGTGTTACCGGGTAACAGTTTAGTGGGCCTTACCCATATCATAGGGCCCATTTTGATGATATGTTGTATATCTACTCGGTCCATTTGTTTTTCCGGTCCATTTTAGGATAGGGTCCCAAACATTAAGCACATCCAAATTCTCAGGTGAACCACACCATAAGAAACAATGATGATTAAATGCTACCATTAAGGAGACCCATAATGTTTATTTGTCATCCAACACGTTGATAAGGTCAAACAGAAGTGGATGAAGGGAAAATACAAAGATGAGCTTGATCCAAAACTTTTGTGGCCTATAAATTTTTTTTAATGGTCATTCACTACATTTTCCAGTTGTGTGGTCCACCTGAGATTTGGATCTACTTAAATTTTGGGACATTGTCCTGAAATGAGCTGACAAAAATATATAATACATTCATGAAGGTTGTCCCCACACGGTTATGCTATTGCCGGGGTAACAGCTAATCCGCTCCTTGTAAGGAGAATTTCCCAATCGAATAGAATGCTTCTACGATGATGTTAATTGATGTTAACTTTTATAACGTGTTTTCTGACAAACAATCCGATGTAGAGAGTGCGGATTATCTGGAAATTCCCCATAACTACAGCTCACAAACCACGGAAGCAGATTGCGTACTGAGTGAACTCTGCACGGTCCACCGTGATTTATGTGTTTTATCCACTATGATCATCCATTTTAAAAGATAATTTTATGGCTTGAGACAAAAAATGAAGCAGGTAAAAAGCTTAAGTGGACCACACCACAGAAAACAATGTGAATTGAACGTGTGCAGTTGAAAAATTCTTGGGGACCATGAAAAGTTTTGGATCAAGCTGATATTTGTTTTTTTTTTTCTTCCCTCGTCAATGTCCACGTGATCTTGTGAACAGGTTGGATGACAAAAAAACATCACTGCAGCCCCTAGAAAGGTTTCAACGGTGGAAATCATTATACCCACCATTTCCTGTGGTATGGTCCACCTGAGTTTTGGATATTCTTCAATTTTGGTTTCAACCACTTAAATGTGCTGGAAAAACGGATGGCAGTGTAGATAAACCACATACATTTACAGTGGGCCCAACTGAGTTTATTTAGTACGATAAGAGCGTCCTGACCGATTCCACAAAATATTCCTAATTTCTCTCTTCTGAGTACATTGCGTGCTCCATATCACTAGTTTTAACGTGTGTAACTTCTCCGGCCCTCACTATGATCTTTGTGTTACATCCACACCGTCCATCAATTTTTTCAGATAATTTTAAAGTCTAATTCCAAAAATTAGGTACATCCAAAGCTCAAGTGGACGACACTAAAAAAAGCAGTGTGGATTAGACAAACTGCTGTTGAAACGTTGTAGAGCCAAGCATGAGGTTTATTTGACATCTAACATGTTCATAAGGCCACCCATACCTAGATGAAGGTAAAACATAAATATCTGCTGGATCAGTGCCGTCTTTGGCCATAAGAAGTTTTCAACGGTAGTATGAATTCCTACGTTTCCTATGGTGTGTTCCACTTGAGCTTTGGATCTGCCTTGCTCTGGGGCTAATATCTTGGAAAGTTCTTAAAATTTGTATAGACAGTGTGGATGTAAGAAATAAATCATCATGGGGCCACATAAATTTCACACCACAAGAAACTCCTATGCCCAAACGGTTGAAATGTAGAACTTCCGTGGGCCCATCATCATGTATATATTAGATCCACACAGTCCATTCATTTTTCTCGTACCTTTTAGGTCACCTTAACGAAGAAAGAGGAAGATCCAAGGCTTATGTGGGCCACACGATAGGAAACTGTGGGAATTGGACGCCTACCATTGAAAACTTCTTGAGGCTATAGATGGCTCTGATCAAGCTGATGTTTGTGTTTTCCATGTCTAAGTGACCTTATGAAGAGGTTAGATGGTAAATAAACCTCATAGTGGACCGTACGTAGGTTTCAACGTTACTTATTTAATCTCATGCTTTCTGTGTGGTCCACTTGTGCTTTGGATGTGCCTCGATTTTTGTCTCATCCAACAGATACATCATGATGAGTCTCACAGAAATTTTACAAGGTTAAGCTAGGATTGCGTGGCACGCAATCCATTGGTGAGAGAGGAAATCGGCCTGTTTTGTGAGCCGGCGTCATCGACTATAACGTGGACTAATGAGAATAGACGGCGCTGTATGTTCCTTGTGCCTTAAAAACGGACGATCCGTACTCGATGGGAAAGGAATTTATCCGTGCATTGAGGGATCCCTAGTTGGTAGACTCACCGTTTCAACAGGTGTGGGAAATATCAATGTCGCGTGAATGCGTGGGTAAAAATAGAAAAAGAAAAAAAATATATATATATCCATATATATATATATATATTTTGAAGGAATGGGTTGCTGACATTAAAAATTCTTTTGGCGCATTTCACGCCAATGATTTACCTTTCCGATAGTTAGTCCTCCACTCTATATAAGGAGAGATTGTTATCAGGTTTTGGCAACAACATACAATGGCTATCTTGGCATCTCTTCTCTTTTTCCCTATTCTTCTTCTATTCCTGTTTGGATACAATATTAGAGCTCAACGTAATAACCCACCTTCTCCATTCAAGCTTCCGATCATTGGAAACCTTCACCAGCTGGGTTCCCTACCACATCGCTCTCTCCAAGCCTTCTCTAAAAAATATGGTCCATTAATGCTTCTCCACTTAGGTAGCACCCCCGCTCTCGTTGTTTCAACAGCTGAGATGGCTCGAGAGGTCTTGAAAACCAACGATCTTGCTTTTTCAAGCCGGCCATTTTCCAATGTAGCAAACAAACTTCTCTATAATTCCACTGACATTGCCTTAACAGCCTATGGTGAGTACTGGAGGCAAGTGAGGAAAATCTGCGTCACCGAGCTTCTAAGTGTTAAGAGAGTGCAGTCATTTGCATTGGTTAGGGAAGAGGAAACTGAGAGTATGATCAAGGAGATTAAGGCTTCATGTTCGATCTCAGCTGTTGATATACCTAAAATGTTTCTCACTCTAGCGAGCAACATTGTAACAAGGGTTGCTTTGGGGAAGAAATACATGGAACCAGATAATAATGGAAGGAATGTGATTGCTGATCTAGCTAGGGATCTGCCTCTTCTCCTAGGAGCATTCAGTGTGAGGGATTATTTCCCATTGTTTGGATGGTTGGATGTTGTGAGCGGCTTGGATGCAAAATTAAGCAGGAATTTTCAAGGCTTGGATAGGTTCTTTGATCAAGTGATCGAGGACCATCGCCTTTGCAAGACCGGAGATGTAAATGACGAACACAAAGACTTTGTGGATATATTGCTCCAAGTTCAAAAGGATTGCGCGACCGGCTTCCATATCTCCGACGATAACATCAAAGCTATTATGGCCGTAATCCTCTCTCTCTCTCTCTCTCTCTCTCTCTATCTATCTATCTATCTATCTATGTGTGTGTGTGCCTGCACGTGCGTGCATGCACGTGTGATCACGTCTTGCACTTACAACGAGTCACATGTGCTTTAGGGACAGTTACCTGGATACATACATGTGCATCTCAAGAAAAGGTAACTTCTCTATTGTGCATCGAGTTCGTACATCTGAGGACATGGTGGTTTATCCAAGTCATTGATTAGATGACCACATCATGGACAAAAGTGCATGAAAAATCTCTTCCAATGGTCAACCGCAACCATTTCCAATGGTCCTCCCAACGATAACCCTTATGTTTACTACAAATTCAAAAGATCATATCAATGTTTTAAATAACGAATAACGTACGTGTAGCGTAGTGTTTACCCCTTTGAAGCATGAGGCGTAAGATATATAGCGTGTAGCATAAGCTACGCCTGACTGCTAGTTTTTTAATCAAGGTGCTTGGTTGCACCAATGTCATGATATTTTGTACTAAATTAGATTGATTTATTTTATACCAAATTAGACTGATTGATAATGAAAGTCAACAAAATTTCGTAGTTTTTTTGTGAAACAAAATGGTACCTAAAATAATAAGAAAGGATAATGATTAAGTATAAAGGTAAAGAAATAGCAATGAAACTGATTTAACATTATTTTTTTATATCAATTTAATAAAAGCATTAAAAAGGTTATCTAATTTTTATTGGAAATGGAAATATGTAACAAATCATTGAAAACATCATGTAAGCTACATTACACAGTTACTTAGCATGTAGCGTATGCAATTTATGATGTAGCGTAGCCTACATGCAACTTAAGCTATTTTAATGAGCTACGTAGCATTAAGGTCATGCTACGTTACGTAGCGTAAGCTACACGCTACATAGCATAACAATTTAGAACACTGGATCATATTGATCAAAGGATTAAATGGGCCACACTGATGAGAACAATGTAAAATTGCTCCCAAAAAGTCTAAGTTCATTTGGTGTGGCTAGCCTAAGTATTGAATCAGGATGATCTTGGTATCTTATCTTCATTATGGTGAGTACATTTGATTAACATGTTTACTGAGAAGTGATACACACTATAGTTTGTTCCTTTCCCTTGGTATCATCGACCTAAGTTGGGGATGTGGTTGATTGTTTTGCCATGGGCCTGAGAACCCAATCGACGGACTGGATTTTACATACCCAATGGAGAATGTGTGTTTTACGAGCTGGTAATATGGTTGTAGTAAGCGATTCCAACGAGTCAAAATGCATTTACATGGCATAATCAATGGAGAAAAGACCAATGATTGGATGGCCATGATCTTTTAACTTTGAATATTGGGGGAATGGTCCATTGATGATAGGGTTGTTAGATCAGTATCTTGGATAAATCAACCACAGACCTCGGATGTACAAACTTTGTTCAGTGCATCGAAGCTCCTTATTTGCTATAAATAAGAAACTTAGCTACATTCATACAATATATTTATGTGTGTATCTAGGTACATATAAGCTACCATCCACCCAACAGACAACTTCCAACATGTCATATGCATAATATATCTAATTTTCATAATAGGTCGGCCCGACCAAGATGATCACCATATGTAAAAATTAGCCCCATTTTATCAACAGGCGGACATATATTTTGATATTTATCTGCATCTGTTACCTTTTATTGGCCCACATGATGAGTGAATGAGGCTGAATTTATCTCAACAAATTGGGGCCTGCACTTAATAACTGCTTCCTTACCCCTTGCCCTCATGATTTGCAAGTAATTTAACTATTTATAACTAAGTACAATAGCTTTATTAATTATTAAACAACAAGTGGAATCAAGAGAAGCCACAATTAATTCTTAGAGTCAACCTATGCTTAGTCGAGCGCTGGTCAAGTATGAGGATGTGAATTTTTAGGCTATACTATTGTGGACAATCTTGATTGATAATTCACACTCAACATGATAAGTGGACACTTATAGCTTAAGTTTCCACATATGTGAAGTCCCTGACTGATTTAGAACAAGAACCCCTGATGAAGGGCGTGGATCAAGCATCTTTCTATCACATATGGATTGAAAAAATATCAAGGAAAAGTCGACAAAATTGACACTTTTGTTACGAGATGGGCCAAACGGAGGTGAACCATAAATCGCCATAACTTTTAATTCGAGAGGAGTTAAAGGACACACAACATATGGATTTCTACTAAAATTTCGTTTCGAGGTGAACCAACCCATTAAAGTGGATCGTGTCCATCTATTTCACCAGAAAACATGCGCTTACAGTAGAAAAATGAGATTTTAGGGAAAACCTGCTATTTTTAATATATTCAATTTTTATTGTATTTCCTTCTTTTTTAAAGTTTTCGTTTATTTAGGAGTTTCAAATTTTGTTGAGTAATGAGTTTTAGAAAGATTCTATTTACTAGTAGTCTTTAATTAGGATTTTACTATTTTTAGTAACTTTCTATTTTAGAAACTTATTATTTTTAGTAAGTACGAATTAGGGTTTGTTTAGGGTTATATAAGATTGCTAAATTCATTTTTAATGTGAATTCTCATTATTATTCAATAAAATTTCTGGTTTTTACCAATTTTCTCTCGTGGATTTGAGGAATTCTAGTTGAGGAGTTTCGGAAGCCATGTGGATTCAAGGTAGTTATCCCGTGAGGAAGATGGTGATCGACCTCACCATGCCCCCCCTGGGTTTCTGACTCTCACTCGTGCACCACTCACATGAGAGAGAAAGAAAAAGAGGGAAGTGGTGCATGAGTCACAAGAGAAAGAAAAGGAGGGAAGTGGTGCATGAGTGGGAGTTAGAGACTTCAAATGTGTGGAAACCTTAAGTTGTAAGTGTGGACTTCCTTATCATAAGAATTGTAAGGTGGAGTGATGGCTCTACCATATTTTGATTGTTTAGGCTCTCCTGTATAAGTCTTAACAAGGGGTAAGATATTGCAATCTTTTCATTTAATTTAAACACTGACAATACATATATTGGAAAGGTAGGAAATGAGTTTTTAGATGATTGATTGATTGACTCAATTACTCATATGCTTCCTTTTTTCAATTTTTTATCCTTAGGACATGTACGGTGCAGCGACTGCAACGACGGCAACCACCTTAGAATGGGCCATGGCTGAGATTATTAAGAATCCCAATGTGATGGTGAAAGCTCAAGCAGAGGTAAGAGGCTTGGTTGGGAGAAAAATGAAAGTGGAAGAGAAGGACCTTCTTCAGATGGACTACTTGAAATACATAATTAAGGAGACTTTGCGACTTCACCCTCCTGCTCCCCTATCAGTTCCACGTGAATCCATATCAAGCGTTATGCTACAAGGCTATGTTATCCCTCCAAAAACAACGGTCATGATCAATGCAGGTGCCATTGGAAGGGACCCTAAATCATGGGGAAATGCTAATGAGTTTCTCCCAGAGAGATTTGCCAACAACCCAATTGACTACAAAGGAAATGATTTTGAGTTAATTCCTTTCGGGGCAGGGAGGAGGATTTGCCCTGGAATTTCATTTTCCAGTCATATTATGGAGCTTGCTCTTGCCAATATTTTATATTTGTTTGATTGGGAGTTTCCTGGGGGTGCAAATCAAGATATAGACATGAGTGAAATTGCAGGGATGTCTGTTCATAAGAAAATTCCTCTTCATCTTATTCCAACATATCACTTTTCTTAAGTTGTTCAGTCATTCTGCTTACAAACTAGGGTTATCCTACTAGTTATAGTAGCTATGTTCTATAAGAAAATAATGAGGATTTAGACATGAGTGAAGCTTCAGGATTGGATGCTCATAAGAAATTTCCTCTTCATCTTGTTCTAATATATCACTATGTTATGTAATCAAATAAGGAGGATCTAAACATGAGTAAAGCTTCAGGGTTAGTTACTCATAAGAAATGTTCTCTTCATCTTGTTCCAATATATCACTATGTTATGTAAGCAAATAAGGAGGATCTAGACATAAATGAAGCTTCAGGGTTGGTTGCTCATAAGAAATTTTCTCTTCATCTTATTCCAATATATCACTTTTCTTAAGTTGTTCAGATTTTTCTCAAGTTGTTCAAACATTCTGCTTACAAACTGGAGTTATCCTACTAGTTTTAGTAGTTATGTTATGTATTAGTCTTTAGTTTTGTTAGTATGTAACTACATTGTAACAGCTATGTTTCGTCTGTTTTTCTTATCTTTTGTGACAGACTCAATAAGTAACATCGACACCTAGTAGACCTCATACCAATGGCTGGGTCTAGACCTTGTAGCTAAGTCTAGGTCTACTACCATGGCCCACCTATTTTTCCAATGGGTCTAATTTCTTGAGAATGGTTATTTCATGCTACAATGCTTCCTATGTATGGTTTGGATCTTGCACACGTGCCACATTCATGTGCCAAAGGTAGTAAATTAACATCTTCCCAACTGGTTTGGGGAAAACAGGGTATTTTTTCTAGCCTTTCTATCATGTAATTCATGCCAACAGAAATAAGGGAGTCCCATTATTTAGGTGTGCCGACAGAAATAAGGGAGTCCCTTTATTTAGGTGGCACCATTAGAATGTCGTCTTCCGTATGCATGACATATTTATGTCAATCTTGAAAGTTCAAAATTTAGGACCATAGTGGATGAAGCACAGACCAAGAAATCCAGACCATCCGAACAAAGATCATATTGATAAAGATCATAAATCTTTGAATTTATCCATTTATATTGACTGTTGATCATATTATTTCTAGTTAGACATTTGATAGCCACTAGTTGGATGCTGAAGATAATCCAATTAGAGTGACTTCTAGGCCGCGCTTCATCCACATTATAAAATTGCATCTATTGCTCACATTTGTAGACGCTAAGCTTGCAGAAGTTAGAGCGGAGCTTGTAGAAATTAAAATTATGCCTTTTGGATTAACACACTTGTAAAGGCATATGCCTGCGGAAGCTTAAGAAGCAAATGACTAAGTCCCGGGGGGGTGATTAGGACTTTTTAAAATTCTTTTCGCCTACTTAACAGTTTTATCAAATTAAACTCAGCAAGAACACTTTGGCTTCCAAGCCTAAGTAGGTCCAATTACAAGACTAGCATATAGTTTAAGCAGTAAGTTATATAGTCTAAGCAAGCATAGATTATCAAATGATTATACTAATCAAGCTCCTAATTTATGCAACCTAAGTAGATTATATGAGAGTGGATCATATAAACTCAAGTCTACTCAAGAAATGAAAGTACTTTTTGAGTGTGTAGATATGCTTAACAAGTGCTTATCATACATTCCAATTAAGCATTCATAATTAAACAATTAAACACAATGCATAATAAGAAATGTGCTCAAATACAATCACAAACACAACGATGCATAGTGGTTCGACTTTGGGTCTACTCCACTCCCGATTCAAGTACTCAAGTCCTTTAAACACACCGGCATTCACTATATGGAGGTTTTAAATCAAGTTCACCTCTCAACTTTTACACAGAGGTTTTACCAGTTCACCTCTTAACTTGAACGGAGGTTTGGACAAGGGCTAACTCTCAACTCGAATGGAGTTTTGGACATAGGTTAACTCTCAACCTCACACGTTTGCACCCGTGTTGGTAGCTCCCCCTTGAAGACTAGTTTAAGCCCAACAAACGTGCTAAGGAATGATAAATGTCCCTAAACTTTTAGGCTCAACTAACAGGCCAAGGATCGGTAAACGACCCTAGATTCGAGTTTGACAAACAAACTCTACACTCAATTTCCATCGGGAAAAGAGTGGTTAGACTCTCTACAAATGACATCCTTGCTTGTCGGATGATCCCCCTCTTTTAACGTCGCTTTGGGTTGCTTGATCTCTACTCTCTCGTGCTTCAATCATCTCCCATTTGCTCCCTCGATCATGTTACCATTGTGTTGCCAATGCCTCAGCTCCACTTGATCAATCACCTTGCATGTGATGCTCTTGAGATGCCCAAAGTAATAGGAGGGTAACTTTGAGATCTCTACAACTAATGAGAATGGGTTGCCTAGAGTATCTGATCACCTACAAGGATCTTATCATAGAGTTTTGAATAGGTATATAACTATTAAGTTCAATCTAAACTTTAGAGATCAAAAGAGGGGCAAGAACATCTTCTTTATGAGCTTAGGATGATCTATTCTTTTGTTGAATCATAAGCAAGATGCCTTGTTAGGGTTAGGATTTGAGCTTCTAATAGTCTTCAATAATAGTGGCTTCGATCTTCTCAAAATTCACTAATTCCCCCAAAAAATGACCCAAATCGTTTTATAGAAAAAGTCCAACGGATGAAAAACGGTCATAAAATGGCTAGTAGCCGACTAGTCGGACGACCGATCAGACAAGGGTCAGACAATCCAGTGGGTTTACTGTCTTGTTGGGGTTGGTCACGACCGGTCGTGACTGGTTGGATAGGCCAGGGCACAGCCAAAAACTTGTTCTCCCATATTGTGGTCTGACGATCGGTCGGCAGCCCTTCTCTGCATGTTGTCTTGAGTGTTGTTTACAGCAGTAGAAACAACTTCTTTGACCATTCTTTTGGTGGTCTTTTGAGACACCTACGGCCAATCTAAGATGACAACAAGTATGCCTAAAGAGTCAAGGTCATTTAGAGGTATGGGTTTTGGTTTGGTTCAAGGTTAAAGGCTTCACCAAGGCATCTCTTTTACCTTTTTCTTCTTCCTTGATGCAAAAGGTCCGCCTTGAGTCCTCGCTCTTCGTCTTCATTAAGCTGAAACGACACTAGACTCACTGTCCTAAGTAATTGACAAATAAGGTGCACTAGTATGCCACAGAAAAGTACACTAACAATCTCCCCCTTTGTCAATTACTAATAAAAACCTAAACTACCAAAACAAATTACATGTACAAGAGATTACAATGATATTGAAATAAATACAGGACTCTTAACATGCCTAACTAAGCAGCTCCACTACGATTGCTCCCCCATAACTTGTCAATCCCTGTAACACAAAACATAGCAAACTTATTTTGGTGGGACTTGATCTTTCTCCCCATTTTTGTTAGCAAATGATAGACTATTCTCTCCCCCTTAATGATACATCAATTAAGGTTAAGGTAAGAGTAGATAGTAATGTTTGCTCGCCTCAAGTGCAAGGCCGCGACGTAGTAATAACTCGATGAGACCGAGGTCGATCCACATGAAAAAGGTCAACAAATTTGAACTATTCTAATAACTTGAATCTAGAAGGTTTAGGAAATTCAGGTTTTAAGAACTAAGTAGAAACAGAAAATTAAATAAAGAAAATCTGATAATTAAAAGAGAAACTAGAGCACCAAGGATTCACTTGTAATAGTTCAATGCCAATCCATTCATCCAAGCACAAGCACAATTAGAATAAAAGTCTTATCTCTCATCTAATTGGAAGATATTACATTCAACACAAACAGTCCCACTTAAATCTAAAAAATCAGATTTCTAGTTCTAATGAAGCACGTAGAACTTGAACTTGTAGCCTTCGAAGTAACAGTCATACCAGGAGATCATGGCATGCTTCAGGGTTACTTGTAACGCCCCGAATTTTCACAACCCGAGTTCTAGACCCGTGTTTGAAGACCCGGGCGTTAGCCTATGAAGAAAATCCACATTTCAGTCCCTTTTCAACTGTCATTCCAAGAAGGGTGTTCACTGCGGAAGAAAACAAACCATGCATATAGGAAAGATACAACAAACATCGCAGAGTGGTACCCATAAGGCTTATACAAACCGAATATCTCGAATTTAGTTCAGAATATACTAATAAACGATTATAATTATATACAAAATTTAAAGCAGCAACCATTAAACACAACTCTTTGATCCATGACATCAGCATAACCTGAGCATCCTACTCATTCAAGTACAACCTGTACATTATTCAAATCATCTGCACCAACTGTACGGTTGAAATTTAACAGCATGAGTGGCTAGCTCAGTGTGAGGTCCCCTCAAGATTACACATAACACATTAATCAAGAATAATAAAAAAATGTACAAAACATCCATGATGCAATCTTTCTTAAATGCATGAATGCATGCACATGTCCCTCAGCCTGGGGATGCACATCCAGCTGGAAAATGTACTCTGGAAGTCCCTAAGGACACACATCAGCCCCACAATGCAAATCCATCAATTGGTGATCCGGAAGTCACTAAGGACACACATCGGCCTCACCTAGTGGTCTGGAAGTCACTAAGGACACACATCAGCCCCACAATATCATGAGTGGTCATCACCAGCGAAAATACCAAAGGTACGTGCTCTCAGTGAATGACACACTCTAAGGTGGTCTAGAGCCTGCGAAAATACCTCGAGGGTACGTGCTCTCAGCAACCAGACTACCCGACGGTAATATGGCTCGTCACCACACGTCCCGTCTGTGCCATGATATGCATGATTAAACCAACAATTATTATTCCAATTTACAACCAAACCAATTATGACATTTCCATACAACTAGTGGCCTTTCATAACAATAATTCTCCAAAATATTTCCACACGAGTCCTACAAGGGACATAATCAATAATTTATCTCATAGGACCATTGGTCCATCAAGTCCATCGGGAATCCCAACAACTTATCTCAATAGGACATTCAATCCAACAAGTCCATATAAAGACATCATCAAAAATATTTCCATACTGGTCCAGCTAGGGGCATAATCAAGATCTCATTTCATTTAACATTTAGTCCAACAATTCCATCTAAGGACACCATCATGAATCTTTTCAATAAATTGCTTCCAAAGGCCACCAGTTTAAGGTCCCATCAAATATAGGTGATCGCAACCATTCAAATTCATATTCCACTTTCATAGTCTAAACATGAAAAATGAAAATGACAATTCCAAAGTTCGTAAATAATTCACAGTTATAAAGAAATTCATGTATAACAAGATTAAACATATGATTTATGACAAAATCAAACAACAGAGGTAATCATGAGACAGAGCAAAATTTCAGTCATATAGGAGTAAATCTATTACTTAATTAACATGAAGGCGGAAAGCTCAAGGGGAGGAATCATCACCTTAAGAATCGAAGCGTCTTTCAATGTTGCTTGAAGCATGTACACGCTCGCTAGAATTCGACCCTACCATGTTTTAGACCATTTATGCAGTTAGATTGTCATATCCATAATTTATACGGTTAAGATCAACCCTATGGTGGTGGCTCTAAATTCAAGCTTTAGGGTTTAAATGACTTATTTAATACTTTAGGAAGGAGGTGGATTCCATGGATGTGACCCCACGTAGATTTTTAGTTAAACGGACTTTACATGCATAAATGGTTTTGGGCTAAGTTTGGGTCCAATTTGTGATCACAAGGGGCCATCTTCTAGAGAAATAAAATGAGCACTTCACAGACCAATGTATGGTCTACAAAACTCATAAAACGGATCTCTTTGTTTGCATGTGTACAATTTTTAACAAAGGCTCAAACATGGGTACTTGCAGTTGTGCAGAAACAGTAGTGCATAAATGATTTTGGCCCAACTTTGAGCACGTACTGCCATCAAATGGAGTCACCTTTTGGCATGCCGTCAAGTGCCCCTAGTAGACCCATGCATGGTGTCTAAAATCCAATAGGTAGGGCCTGCTAGGCACCCACATATGATGTTTTGCACAATGCCAAACATGGGCACTTGGAATTTCTGCACAGAAATTCATGCGCACCATATCATGGCCCCATCTTGGGATTAACTTTGCGACCATATGGGGCCCACCCTGGCCCAGGTAATATATTATTTTTCTAGCCACATATATAGACAGAAAATTCCAATTGGTGGCCCCCACATAGCTCATACATGGGCCCCACCACGGGCGCCCAAAGATGGCCCAAAACTTACAAAATCAGACATACTATTTTCAGCTATGTCAGCCCCAACTTTGGGCCCACCTCACCAACGCATGGGGACTATTTCCAGAGAAGTTGTGGGATATTCCAATACACTGATATGTGGAAAGGACATCCCCATGGTAGGACCCTTATATACAGATCGTGGGGCCCACCATGAGGTCTCAAAAAGGCTTACTTACAACATCATTATGGTACTTAGAAAATTTTCCAACAACCAGAAATACAAAGGAAGAAGAGGTTTACACTTTGCTTTGATACGGCCCACTAGAGTTTCAAATCCAGTTCATTTTTGGTGTGCAGCCATAAAACTGGCTAGAGAAGCTGATGGACAGGGTGGATTATACAAATACATCACGGTGGGTCCCACGAGTGGGTCCCAGAATCATGCCCATAAGGGGCCATAGCGTTACTGACGCTGCTGTCCAGCAGCGTCTCGCTGGCTGAGCCAACAGCCAATTTTATTATTTATTTATTTTTTCTTTCTTTCTTTCTTTCTTATTTTCCCACAAGATGTGGGTCTAATTGGGAAATCTAATCCGTCCATAAGATTGACCAGCTTAATGCGGGTCTAACGATCCCTGATTTGGATATGTTTTGTTGTACAGAAACATGAAAGTGGGCCTTGGAAAGGTTTCAACGGTCTGTATTGTTTCTTCCGGCACGGCCCACTAGAGATCTGAATCTTCTTCATTTTTCAGCCCCTTGCCTAAATTGATATGGAGAGACAGATGGACGGTGTGGATATAACATAGTGGTTCCCACACACATGGGGCCATTTTCACGCCCAAAAACCCACTTTACTTGAAGCACGCTGGAGCTTCCTCTCTCCTTTCTTTCCTTCTTTTTCTTTTATTCTTTTCCTATCTCTTTTCTCTTTCTTTTAATAGAAGTGGGTCCCATGCGAAGTCGATCCACTCCATCCATCAGGTCCTTCAGCTCATGGGGGACCCAACGAGCCCAATATTGGGTATGTGAATAGGTCTACAAACAGCAAAGTGGACCGAGGAAGTTTCGACAGTGGACATCATGTTCTCCACTGTTTTATGCTGTGCGGTCCACTTAAGATTTGGATCTGGTTCATATTGGGGCCCTGGCCCTAAAATGATCTGGGAAAACAAATGGACGGCGTGGATCCAGCATAATCATCAAGGTGGGTCCCACGAGTGGGGACCCCATTGAGCTACGCTGACGCTGGATGGTTCCAGCGTCCCTGACGCTGAGAACGTCCAGCGTCTAGACGGTTTCCTCTTTTTTTTTTCTTTTTTTTCTTTTTGTTTTCTTCTTTGTTCATATCAAGTGGGGGCCCACTTAGGGAAGATCAACGCCATTCATTAGGTTCCCCAGCTCATGAGGAACCCATAGAGCCCTATATTGGGCAGGTCATTTGGCCTAGAAACATCACGGTGGGCCACGGAAGTTTCAACAGTGTACATCATTATCTCCATTGTTTTCTATAGTGTGGTCCACCTGAGATCTGGATATGCCTCCTTCTTAGGCCCATGTCCTAAAATGATATGGCAAAGTGTACGGGTGGCGTGGATGAAATATACACATCATGGTGGGGCCCACATTGAGGTGGCCCACCTCATCATCACCACCATAATCATCATCTAAGCAAAATCAACATGAAAAATATAAAATGTTCAGTGAAGAGGGTGCACACACCTTGATCTCCTTGATCGAAGGTCGATCTTGATGGTTGAAGTGGATGGATGGTTGAGATGGAATGGGAGGTGTACTCACTTGATCCGACGGTCTTGATCAATGGCTTAGATGAAAGATGGGCCACTCAAATATCTCCTACAAGCACCCTCTCATAGATGGGATGGGTATAGATGGAGTAGAAGAATGGAGGAAGAGAAGGGGGAGAGAGGGTGGACGTTTCCCCCTCCCAAACATCTCTCTTATAATCTTTCCTTTCTTTTTTATTTATTATTATTTATTTTATTTTTTAAATGAAGGGATGGTAGAGGACGTGGGTGCATGGGAGAGGAATGGGGGTGTCATCATGGCACCTCATCATTACACCACTCTCTCTTTTATTATTTATTTACTTTTTATTAATTTATTCATTTTTTATTATTATTATTTTTGTTTAATAATTAAGTGTAATAATTACAAGGGAGGGAAAATGATTGCTTGGGAGACCGTGTAGTGGGCCCCACATTGGGTGGCCCCACACGAGTGTGCACAACCACATTTTTTTGGGTGTTTTGATTAAATGTCCATATCTTTGCGCTCGGGTGTCGGATCGACGCACTGTTTTTGCCATTGCGATCGTGAGGACGGCGCGGTCAATATGACAGAGGTTTCGGAATCTCAGGACTTTGGTCCTTTGGGTGCTGTTGGGGTCCCAAAAGTCAGGATCCTTAAAACAGGGATCACAAGTGTACAATCTGCCCTATCACTGGATTTAGGGGCAGTGCATCAGAAATCTTGGCAAAAATCGCAACACATATCAGACTTAACCAAAAAATGAGAAATTGGGCCAGTAGTGGACCCCACCGGACACCGTGACCAAAACTGTCAAAATATAGGGGGATTACCTCAATTACCAAGAGATAGGAGCAGTGCATCGGTATTCATCACAAGGCGGGCCCCACAAATTCCCCAATTTGCAAAACCCAAAATTGGAAGGGCACGAGTACGTCCAGCGCATCCAGAAATTAATTTTAAGACGCACTGCCCCCAGCGCATCACGAAAATCCTCCAGCGCATCACGAAATTCGGACTGATTGAATTATAGGACGCACTGCCTCTAGCGCGTCTACAAATTCACCCGGCGCATCATGTAATTCAGTGATTTTGAATTACAGGACGCACTGCCCCCAGTGCGTCTACAAATTCCCCCAGCGCATCGTGTAATTCAACCATTTCGAATTTCAGGACGCACTGCCCCCAGCGCGTCCCAAAATACGCCCAGCGCATCCAAAAATCAGCCAATTTCAGGCCGCGCTGACAGCTAGCGCGCCCTGAAAATCAGCTTCCTAACTCGGTCATTTCGAGACGCGCCGAGTGGCTTTAATCGACGCGCCGACCCATTTTCTCGACGCGCTACACGTGTCGACTGCCTATTGGGCGACTTTACCTATAAATACCCCGCCCACCACCTCATTTGCATCATTCAGCGAGAGAGAGAGAGGACCTCGCCGCCGGAAAACCTTTGCCGACCGCCGGAATCCTTCTCCGACCGCCGGAACCCCTCGCCGGAAATCGCACCTCCGATCACACCAGGTCCGGAGGAATGACTAAGTCATCCTTTTTCGATGCGCTAGTCCCAGCACATCATAAAAGTGACCCAGCGCATCAGGAAAGTCCTTGGTGGATTACACAAACCATCAATTGGGGCAATTTTAGGACGCACTGGCCCCAGCGCGTCGCAAAATAGCCCAGCGGATCAGAAAAATGCAAGTTTTAGAGTCAAAGCTATTTTAAGGACGCACTGGCTCCAGCGCGTCACAAAATTACCCAGTGCATCAATAAATTACAATTTTAGGACGCACTGGCCCCAGCGCGTCGCAAAATAGCCCAGCGGATCGAAAAATTAGATTTTAAGGACGCACTGGCTCCAGCGCGTCATAAAATTACCCAGCGCATCATGAAAATCATTTATGGACGCACTGGCCCCAGCGCGTCAATAAAATCAGGCCAGCGGATCGCAAAAATCAGCACTTTGCGCATTCGTTCCAGTACCCTTAAATCCTCATTTTATAACATTTTTAAGCCCCGTTTGAGCCTATTTTGGGTATTTCGAGTGTTCCGGACGCAATGGAGCAGTCAAACGACCCATCCGGGCTACCCAATGAGCAGAACACAAGCCTTCGGAGTCTGATCCGACCCAACGAGCTGAATGGAACAATTCTCCCGAAAAGAGGCCGCCGGCGCCCAGAATCATACTGACGCATCATCATTACGTGTACTATCATAATATGACCCGAATCCAGGTCTGGACTAAGCAAAGGGGACTATGGTTAACACGATAAACCACACCAGGAGAGTTCTGAACTATCACACACAATCTGTTAAAAACTGATATTCCAAGAACAGTCGATGCCCTACCCATCCAAACGGCATCCGCTGGTTGAGCTGCGCAGGTACACACAACTGTAGAATGGACTTCCCGAGGTCACCTGTCCCTACATTGACAGGCGCGAGCCCAGAGTCGTCCATCTCAGCCATAAACCCTGACAGTCTCAGCCCGGATCTCCGGTCAAAACATGGGACATAGACATCTGACTCGTACAAAGGTGGATCAGTCTATAACAAACACAGGTCTCCGAGACCATACAAATACAGGTCTCCGCGACCACACTAAAATACAGGTCTCCATGACCATGAACTCTGAAACCATAGTCCCCGTTGACTAGTCTTTTGCCTTTTAATCAAGGGTCATCGATCATTCGATGTAATTAAGGGTTCGTGCCAGATCACGGCCTGGAATGTACAAGATCTCAGAATCTCTGGAATAAAATTCGCCTTGCGATATCTCTTCTCTTGTGTATTTTGTGAATGCTTGTAATTGTCTACGAATGCTTTTATATTCAGAACCCCAGATCAGCAAAACACCACATTCCAGAGAGAATGTTCATTCTCTAGTTCTAACAAACTGGCGACTCCACTGGGGATCTAACTATACCAGAACCTCTGGTTATATCTGAATGTAGGAATACTCTAAGATCAATTACTTACAAACACGAATCTACGCATGGAAAAGTTACCGCGAGGAGTAATGTTTCGGCGCCCTTCAGGCGCCAAACTGGCGACTCTCAACGGGAACGTTCTTCCCTTCATCTTTAAGGCAATAGACATTCAAAAAGGTTTTCGAACCCACAATTTCCACAATTACACGTCTTTTTGTCTCCTTCTTGCTCATTTTGTCGGTTTATGCACTGCGATCGATGGGCTCATACTCCCGACCGCGCTTGTGAACTGTTCTAACGATTTTTATGACGTAACAGAATTAGCAAGATTCTAACAAAGACAGGAGAGATGGCACAACTCATGCGTCTTCCTCAGTACAGGGAGATTTAGCTTCCCCCACTTCGCTGTAACCGCGACAGTTGTTCTTGAATCAGACTGGCAGCTGGTTCACAAGTGCGAGCAAAAGAAAGGATTAAAGAAAGCAGTAATAAGGACCTCATGCAAAAAGAAGAATGTCGTTGAGCCACACCATGTGATCAAGAAACAGTAGCAGTATATTCAGACTAACAGAGTTAATAAAACTGGTAGGACTACGACAACAAAGAGAGCTCAAAGTTTCATCTTTATAACCGATGAATTCCTGGCACTGTCAAGAAGAAGCCTAAGATTACAACTCGTAAGGCAGATGAAGAAATAACAGGGGCATCCATCACAAAGGTTGTCATGGTAGAGCAGAAACCACAACTAGCGCAAGTCGCAATGGTCCAGGTCGTCGAGGAAGAAGAGCGAAGTGACCAGAAAGATGAATCATCAACTATCCAAGAACAGATTAATAAGCTAGCTCAAGCCCAAGAAGACATGACGAGGGAAATGAGAGAAATCAAGGAGATTCTGACAGCACTAGTTGCGCAAGGGGCAGTTCAAAGCACCATTGTGCTAACTAAACAATCGATGGAGGAATCGCAAGGGGCAGCTGAGAGACCTATGGTTGTAGAGTCACAGGTTCGGCCCAAAAATGTCTCATTCGAGCATACTACCGCACTGCCATCACAGATGACGAGGGAAAGGTTATCTCAAACAGTCAAAGGAAAAAGACCAAGATGTGAAATGGGAGAGATGACCAACGTTGATAAGAGAAAGAACCTTAAGGGTCGAAAGCAACCAGGGTTAGGATGCAGGATAGAAACTAAGATATCAAAGGCTCAAGACAAGGACAAGGGATTTAAGGACCAGCGACAGGCAACGATTATTGAAAGGAATGGGGCAAACAGATCACACACATTTGATGCGGATGACTTGGTCCCAATTATGGAACAGTTAATCAAAGAAGGAGAGCTGCAATTACCAGAGCCCATTCGACCAAATGAAATAGGATGCGTAGGAGACCCTAACTATTGTAAGTACCATCAAATTGTGGGACACAGAACTGAAAACTGTTTCACCCTAAAAGGAAAGATTCAGAGGATGATAAACCAAGGCATCATAAACTTGAGAATCGAAGAACTCAAGAAGAGTCCGCCCGAAATGGCTTCAGCAGACACAACTCAAGAAAACACCTACCCCGGAACTTTGTCTCTCGAACTCGAAAAATCATGAACGCTTACAAACAGTTGCAGAAAGCTAGAAGGGAGGCAGGGGTGTACACGGGTTCATGCATGCACCCATTTTATTCATGCACTACATTTTCTATACATTTATGCATCCAATTACGTTGTACCATTGCATGTATAAAATATGAAATGTCAGTGTAGCTTTTCTTGACAACAGGTACCGTAATCAGAAGGGAAATGAAAAGACAAACTCCAAAGGGTTTTCATAAGTACCACAATTGCTACAGCCTCCAGGATACGAGGATAAACTGAACCACACAGCCTCCAGGATACGAGGATAAACTGAACCATACAGCCTCCGGGTTACGAGGATAAACTGAACCAATACAATTCAAAAATACCCCAGGCTTCGGGTATAAACCAGCCAATACAATTTTAAGATACCCCAGGCTACGGGTCTAAACTGAACCAATACAGTTCTAAATCCAAGACTGAAGATCATAATCATCGACCGCAATCATATCTTCAGAATTTTAAATTGGTTTAGTCAGACTAGAGAAGCTCATTATATAGAAGACCTATATAAGATACAACACTTTCATATCATTACTCCATCAGGGGTTTTCTTACTATCTTTATGGCCTTCTTTTACTCTATATGGGGCAATTCAAAGTTAATGATCTCTTATTTGTATATATATAGCTTCATATGAAGATGGTTAGGGCATTCTGCTGTGTATCATTTTGCGCCAAAACATCTTCAGCTCTCCCTTATGAATGATTTCACAACGAGAGGATGCAATTGAAGATTATGATCAACCGACCTTCAATACGGATTCCTAAAGTAGAGAAGTGTTCATCAAAGTATCTTTATAAATTCAAATCTTGGTATATGCTGCTATTCCCTTGTATGCTTGGTATATGGTTTCATACAAAGATGGTTCGGGCATTCTATTATATCTTATTTCGCATCAGAATATCTTCGACTTTCTCTTATGAATTGTTTTACGATAAGAGCATGCAATTGAAGATTATGATTAGCTGGCCTTCGATATGGATTCCTAGAGCAAGGAGATTTCTTCATCAAGTCCCGATATATATCTCCATGCCGTGAGTATAGACTTAATCTTATGTCGTCAAGTTATGCCAGACTTAAAGATACGTTCCTGGATTCTTAAAGATAAACATGAAGCACAACAAGCTTATATATTCACCAAAGTAATGACATGCAAACGAAGATCAGGAAAGTTAAAAGGAAAGTAGTCTTGCCAAGTACTTATCCTCTTTCAATCCATTTATCATATCTCTTGATTCACTTAGCACTTTGTTTATGACTAACATAACAAAAATCACATGAATAGTATACATATCATTATAATATCCATTACAACATATTTTGAGTTACGAACAGAGATTGTTACAGTTCAGACGTCTAAAGTTTTCAAACATTTATCTAACAAGTTGATTCCAGATTCTTCAATCACCTTCTATACTGTTTCAGCCTCGGCTAAGACTTGCGCAGGGTTGGGAATGTCTTGGAGAGACCGCTTCAGCTCCGTAACTTGTGCCCTCACGGCGTTACACTTCGCCTCACGCTGGTCGATAGAAGACTATAGGCGTGCCTTCTGACCGCCGAACTTCGAAAGTTTGAGATGGATGACAGAATGTTCAGCTCGTAAGCGGGCAATTTCATTTTCGATTTCCGCGAGACGCCTGGTGGCCTCTTGGTGCTCAGTATCTACAGCCTGCCAATCCTTCTGTACTGCGGCCACATTCGCTTCGTGTAACTCAAGTTCCGGAAGAAGGGACCGCAAGTGACCGCGTTTTTCTTCGACGGAAGGGTCAACCTTGAGATGCCTCGCCTCGTTCACTTGAGCCATCCCATCTTTGAATTGTGACACATGGCTGACTATCGAAGAAATGTCAATCCTGAGCCACGCAGCGGTAAGCTCCGCGCCTGCAGTGCCTCGTCCAAAATAGACCCTTCATCTCCGTTCCTAAGCGAATCGACGATGTCGGACAATAAGCTCATGAGAAGATTCGCCTTAGTCCTTGATAAGCCTCGGAGAGATGAGAGGAATGCCTCGGGCAAGACTACAGGAACCGGGACGCTGGCAGGGGCAGTGGCTGGTAAAAGAAATGGTAAACATTAGCACACTAGAGAAAGAAGAGAAGCAAGCAAAGTGATAAAGGGAAGTAGTATACCAGCAGGAACTTCATCGACCGGTGCACCAGTCGAAGCAATGGGTGTTGATGATGCTGGGACACATTCAGTCACAGTCTCCGTTGCTGGTTCGGGCAATTCAGGAGAAGAAGGTACGATGATCTCAGGGGCAGTGGTGGCTGGAATCGATTCGACAACAGGAGTTACTTCCATGACAGGCTCCGATGCACTAACAGCGTCAGAGGGCATGGTTTCTTGAGCAGGAGATGCTGCCTCTTCCACAATAGTAGCAGGGCCTGCCTCAGGGGTAGGGCTAGGGTTGATTACAGCCACAATACTACAGGGTCGGTAAGAGGAGGATCTTCAGCTTGTAGCCCACTGTCAAGGACCATAAGGGATGGGTTCTGTGTCTGCTTTGGGAACAGATCTATAGTATATCGGCTCATTATCTCCACCCTCTTCCGTGGGGAGATTCCCACTGAGGTCTACCTGTGAGCTCATCTCCTCTTCCTCCTTCGGTCCAATGGCATCATCGATCGGAATGTTGTCGGCAAGTTTGGAGAGACAACTCGATGCTTTCTCTACCCGGTATAGCTTTCACATGTCCTTTATTTTCTTCCCTCCGTCGGCGATAGGAACACGAGGGGCAGTCTTCACTCGAGGCCCAGAATGCTCAGGGGACGGTTCAGAATCACTATCCCCGGGAGCAGAGCGTCTGGATAGACTCGTCCGACCAACCGGGCACTGACTATGACCTCCCCGACCGCCAGTCGATGGGGTCCCTGCTGCAACTCCACCCCCGCCATCGCCACCCTCAACATCGCCGCCACCTTCTCCATCATCGCCACCCCCAACATCTTCGTCGTGGTCACCAGCACCGCCAACATCATCACCCCCATCGTCACCGTCATCATCGCCGCCTTCATCATCATCACCGATATCGTAACCCTCTCTCTGCCCCTCCGTCATGGGACCCACAAGTGGAAAACTTTGATCTTCTCGCAGCGTGATCCGCTGCCCATAAGCAACCCATCCTTCTAGTGTATGCTCAGGCTTTTCATGATCAATTACCACGTTCAGAGAAGTCAGGAATTTCTTCACACCAGGAGTGGCCAGTTGATGTGGTGGCTCTGATACATAGCCCAGGCCGTCAGCAGGAGCAGGGTCGATGATAGGAGGAGAAACAAAAACTGGGTCAGCCACGTGACGATTGTTCCAAACTAAGGTATATTGGTGAGCCCACCACCTCATCCACCCATATGTAGCGCCGAGAGTATACTCTGTACCCGGGACGATGAAGGAACAGCCTGACCCGGTTAGCAAGAGTTGACACCATATCCACTTCCAGTGAATCGGTCATGTGCCATAGGCTCGCTGCTCTCGCATCACCGGCTCAAGAGTCTCTGAAACCCCCGGTCGGCCAAATTTCTCCATCGGATAGAGGACGAAACCTTTGGCGCAAGGTCTCGTAGTAGTGTGTTGGAAATGGCAGGTGAGGATCGTGGTTTGGTTCCAAAAATATCATGTCCTTCTCCCCAAGGATAGACTGCAGTGTACCGTTCTTGGATACTGCGCAGTTGAGGAATGTCTCTGAAATGGGCGTCCAGGAGTCGACGCTATAGAAAGAGTTGGCGCGGCATACATCGGAAGGCTCGATGCTTGGGAGAGAGCGATACCGCTGAAAGCTCTTGGGAAATTGGATGTACTGCTTCGTATACGGATTGCGGATCATAAGCGACGATACCGCTAACTTAACAGACGACCAGACGACCCTCATTTTACCAGACTTCGACTTGGCCTGATTCTTCATATGGACTTGCTTGGCACTTTTTCCAGTCGTCTTCGGGCGACCCCGTTTGGCAGATGGGGTGGGTGCGACCGGGCTAGCCTCACCCTCCTCGGACCCAACAACTTCGTCAGTTCGGAAACCTCGCAGGGGAGCGTACCACGCATCCCATTCTTCTTCAGTGCCCTCATCAGGAGGGGTCGGAAGGGCTTTGTCGCAAAAGTATCTTCCGTTGCACGTTCTTCGGAAGTGTTAAAATGCGCTCGTAGAAGTTGAACTTTTTCGGAGAATGGAACCACTGCGGGTTCTGATCAGATGGCCGTGTCACCTTCTTGGTCGAATGTCTCTTATGTTTAGAACTAGAAGGACCAGCGTCAGAAGCGCCACCAGCCATGAAGACCTGCGCAAATACGACAAAACATTAGACAGAGTACAAGTACCAGAAGAAAATACGCTCAGGTATGCACAAAACTCTATAACTTAAGTTAAAAGGGATATCACGCCTAGTCCAACACGATTTAGGAATTTTAGGCGTATGGGGGCCAGCATTTTCCTAAAAACCATAACCATACATGTGTAAAAGCTCAAAAGGGGAAGGTGGACCCCGTGCGCCTCGAAATTACAACCCCTGTTGCAAAGAAAATGATTCGTTGGACCAGGGACATGGGCATGGCGGTTAATAGTGAACATGCTTAGTTAGAACACTAAGAAATTGAACAAAACCATGAGTCAAGGAGTGGGTACGCGTTGGGCTCGACGCGCTCGAAAATTGGACAAAATTCACAAAGTCCAAAAATTAACAAACTAGGCCCGGCGTATCGAGAAAACGACCAATTTGGTCAAAGACCATTTTTGGACACGCCGGCCCTAGCGCATCCGAAATTCCCCAAAGACATACGCATTGGCCCTAGCGCATCACATAAATAGGTCAAATTTCACTAAATTCAAATTTTCATGCGCGCCCCCCTAGTGCGTCCATCAAATGGGTTTCTTCAAAAACACGCGGTTACGCGCTGGGTCTGGCGCGTTCAATATATGAGAAAGTCCGTAATTATACAACGCGCTGGATCCAGCACCTCAATCTGCGCGTGAGACTATGACGCGTTCAAGTATTTGGAAAACCACTAAGTCCCCATTTCAGGACGCGCTGAGGGTAGCGCGTCGAAAAAAGTCACTAACCAGATTTTTTTGCACCCGCGAGGCAATTAATCGACACGCTGGCGATAATTAATCGACACGCTGCCGATTTTCTGTACGCGCTGGCAGAGAGCTCTGGTCGCTGGAATGAGTGAAATGACGAAAATGACCCAGACCCTTTTATTTATAGTGGGACCCAAAAATCCGACGCGATGCAATGGACAATCGATGTCCATCCCATCGCATCGGAGGGGCATCTGTTGGGGTCCCAAAAGTCAGGATCCTTAAAACAGGGATCACAAGTGTACAATCTGCCCTATCACTGGATTTAGGGGCAGTGCATCAGAAATCTTGGCAAAAATCGCAACACATATCAGACTTAACCAAAAAATGAGAAATTGGGCCAGTAGTGGACCCCACCGGACACAGTGACCAAAACTGTCAAAATATAGGGGGATTACCTCAATTACCAAGAGATAGGAGCAGTGCATCGGTATTCATCACAAGGCGGGCCCCACAAATTCCCCAATTTGCAAAACTCAAAATTGGAAGGGCACGAGTACGTCCAGCGCATCCAGAAATTAATTTTAGGACGCACTGCCCCCAGCGCATCACGAAAATCCTCCAGCGCATCACGAAATTCGGACTGATTGAATTATAGGACGCACTGCCTCTAGCGCGTCTACAAATTCACCCGGCGCATCATGTAATTCAGTGATTTTGAATTACAAGACGCACTGCCCCCAGCGCGTCTACAAATTCCCCCAGCGCATCGTGTAATTCAACCATTTCAAATTTCAGGACGCACTGCCCCCAGCGCGTCCCAAAATACGCCCAGCGCATCCAAAAATCAGCCAATTTTAGGCCGCGCTGACAGCTAGCGCGCCCTGAAAATCAGCTTCCTAACTCGGTCATTTCGAGACGCGCCGAGTGGCTTTAATCGACGCGCCGACCCATTTTCTCGACGCGCTACACGTGTCGACCGCCTATTGGGTGACTTTACCTATAAATACCCCTCCCACCACCTCATTTGCATCATTCAGCGAGAGAGAGAGAGAGGACCTCGCCGCCGGAAAACCTTTGCCGACCGCCGGAATCCTTCTCCGACCGCCGGAACCCCTCGCCGGAAATCGCACCTCCGATCACACCAG
>PVNU02000909.1:0-38038 GCA_003013855.2 Liriodendron chinense | reverse complement strand
TGGTTCACATGAGTTTTAAATCTAACATGGTTTGGCACAACTGATGGATGGATTGAATGTATTACGGAATTGTGATGAGCCAAACGGGCTTTTCGTATTGAAACGATTTCTATGAAGAAAAATGCTCCTTTGGTCTCAGAGCACGGTTGTTATAGAGTTCGGTTGCATTGGGCCACTTTAGCAGTTTATCCAAGCTTGGCCTCATCATGAATGAACCATGCCCAAAAAAATTCTTACTCTATATTTTTTTTTTCACTGCTGACAGTTAAATGCATGGTTAAGAAAAATTGCACCAGCAATCCACAGATTCAATTAAAAACGTCAAAAGATCCAATGGCTAGGATATTTCCATTTGGGAAAGTTTTGAGGCATGGTCCATCCATGACTAGTCGGTCGGATTAATGCCTTGGATAGACCATGAGGGCCACATGTACAAATTCCATACACGTCGGAAGTTATCTGTAAAGAACAGAAACTCTTTCTTCAAATTACATGTATCGGTCTAACATTTTATATGACTAATCATTCTACTAAATTTTGAAATTATAATTTAAAATATTTGTCCGGTGCTTTCAAGATAAGTCATAGTGCTCCTAGAAAAATCGTTCACTTGGGCAGTCCAATTGAGCGATCTGAACTGTCCATTAAGTCCAAACACATTTCATACACTCTAATGCAAAAATTGCACTGATCAATGATAATCCAACCCATCCTAGATTTAGCCTTTTTTATATCCATCCAATTTCTAAGCCATGGATGGCATGGTTATGATTTTTGTGTAAACGATGTTGACCTTTCCCATTAAAGGCCATTGATCAAATGGTTAATATTTTTCAAATCAGTACAATGTTTTTGTGCTAGTCGATGAAATGTGTTGAACCTAATGAACAGTCTAGATCAATGGATTGGACTGTCTAAGTGTTCAAATGGAAATAGGAGCACTAAAATTTAGCGTGCTTTGAAAGCACTGGAGCATTTCTCCTTATATTAATCTAATTTATGATTATCTAAGTCCAACTGGCTGGACCATCATTTATCCTTCTTATATTAATCCAATTTATGAGATGGTCTCAAGTCCAATCGGTTGGACCATAATTTACAGTCCACACAGCAAAGTAACTTCAATCTATCATATGATTGTGACATCCAATCCTTCCAATAGGATTGCCTCACCGTGAAAGTGACCTTATGTGAAAATCAGCCCCATCCACTCATCAGGTAGGACACACAATAGGGAACAATATCAAATCATTGATAAATTTCAGACTAGTGGCTGTGACTCATTTTTGTATGATAAAACCAATTGGACAAGTTGGATCTTATGTACGTATAGGATAGGTTGGAAGTTATTCAGTGGGTGGACCGTAAACTATGGTCCAACTAATTGGACTTGAGACCTGTTCATGAAATATGCTTAAAGAGTCGGTTTTACGCAAACTATCATCTAGCTAGCCTTGAGTTAGGACAAGTAGGGGCAACGGATTATCCACACCGTAGATCCAATGTCGAAGGGAGTTGACCAAAGTCTCTCATATGGAACAACCCCAAGCCTACAAATAGAAGGCTACCCAAAATACAATAAGGGTTCATGTTCAGGCGGAAGAAAAAGCCCACACATTGGATGGCAATGACCTTCTAATCTAGGTGTTACACGGAGAGTTCATGTCAGCATCGGAGCCCATCAAATGAATGATCTAGATCACCAACCAATGGACCCCACTTATACAACTTAAAGGTTGATGATAATCTCTATGCCTTACCTAAACATGAAAACATGAAAAATGCTGGGTGTAAACGTGTACATGTGTTTTGCATGTAGGCCCATCTACTATCTATTTGACCCTACATATATTAGAAATCTCCGAAGGACTTTCAATCTAATCCTCCAACCACGTCAGAGGAAACTTGAAATAAACGTTTCTTAAAAGTTTTCTCATCTTAGAAGCTGATTTTTGCAGCGAGGCAATGCTGGTGGGGTGAATCTTTCATGATAGTGAACATTAATTTGCTGCCCTGATAAAGGTTCATGCATGATTACCAATTCCAAAACTCAGGTGACTCAGCTCAAAACTTGGTTGAGCTATCTCGACCTAGCAAGCACTGCACCTGACACGGCTTAGACCTGATGAGACTCGTTGACTTGACTTGATGACTCAGTTGACTCAGTGTGACTCGAACCCCCCTTGTGGAGAGATAATTTATTAAAAATAAGTTAAACTAGATTTAACTATTTTAAATATGAGAAATGTTGTGGTGCTCTCATAACATTATAGACCCTCCTAATTGCATTGGTTCACTTGGAATAGATCTTAATTGTCCAGTAAGTCTATAAACATTTCTTAAACTAATCTACAAAAATAATCATACTGATCGGATGGTCAAATCCTTCTTTGATTTGGGCTTATTCTCTATAGCCATGAATTTTTAAGCCATTGGGCCTATTTTTTGGCAAATGGTGTCAACACTAGAAATTAAAGGCCATTGGTCAAATGGTTAATATTTGTCTAATCAATGTCTTGGCAATCTATGAATTGAGTGTTGGACCTAATGAACAATATTATTGCATGACAAAACTGTCGTAGGAGGTTGGATGTCATTAGGAACTTGGGGTGGGGTGAGCGTTGCGGCAAGACGGTCGAACAAAGCTTGTAGTCCTTGGATAGCTTGAAGGTGCCCCTGTCGGAATTCTCTGAACTTTGTTGATATCAGAGGTTAATCCCGTAGATCACCGACCATTGTTGTCGTTGCTTGCACTAGAAGCTATCTTCCAAAGGGTTGTCCTCGCTCTGATACCAACTTGACGCAGCGTGAATGAGTTGAGATCGAGTACCGTCTCTCTCACAGGATAGCTACTATGAATCTACGGAGCTACTGGAACTTCTCAACCAATCTTCCTCGAATTCATGAGGGGATATCTCAAATCCACGACATCAATCTTTGAATCCACGAAGAATAAAAGATTAAAAGTTTGAAATTTTCATTTATCAAAGCAAGATCCGTTAACAATGAATTAAAACGAGTATTTATACTCCTAAATACAATAGAAACCCTAAAATACGAACTTAGAACAAGTTTTAAGCAAACTAGGAAACAAATCATGAAAATCTAAGCAAATTGGCGCAACATTAGCTCAAGATCAGGCGCCTGAAGTGGCGAGGTCGGGCGACCAAAATACCTAAAAAATGTCCAGAGATAAAAATCTGATTTTCTGGACCAATTTCGGGTGACCGAGATGGTCTCTCAGGCGCCCGAACAGTGCATTGGGTGACCGATTTAAGAAACTGAACTGCCTCAAAAGAGTCCGGCGAGTTTTATTGTATTTTTGCAAGGGGGTTCAGGCTACCGAGCATGCAGGTCTCATCTTGGGCTTCTTTCTTTAGTCCTTCCTTTAGTCCCTCTTTCTCTAGCCCTTCCTTTGGTCCTTCTTCGTCTTCAATCAGAAGTATCCTTACTACATCAATAGCCAGCCAATCTTCTCAGGTCAGTACGGTTAAGTTTGACGATCTTAGCGCTTGGGGTCAAGTTATTTAGTTGGAATTGAGCTACATAGTCAGTTCTGGGACACCCACACACACATTACAACCGTGGCGACACTGATGGCTAAAATATTCCTAGTTGGGAAAGTTTTAGTCATTGTCCATCCATGACCAGTCGATCAAATTAATTAATGCCTTGGATATAATTAACCATATGGGCCACATGTACAAATTTATACACGTCACTCAGAAGTCTGTTTTGATAAGAATAGGAAAACTATTTCTTTTAAATTGCATGTATCTGTCTAGCATTTATATGATATAATCCCTTCAAAGCACATGACTAAAATTTTTGAAATTATACTTAAAATATTTGCCCAGTACTATCATAGATAAGTCATATATAGTACCCCTAGTGGGCTCGCCTGGTAGCCCAGCTGGAAGACGTGCGTAGGCGTTTCAACCGTGGGCCTCAGTTTCGAGTGCGAAGGAGACACACCAACCCACCCACCTTGCTCCCCAAGTAACACGGTGGGTGGGTCGCATGGACTAAAAAAAACAAAGTTATAGTACTCCTAGAAGAATCGGTTCACTGGGGCAGTCCAATTGAGCAATCTGAACTGTCATTGAGTCCAGGACACGTTTCATACACTCTAATGCAAAATTACACTGATCAATGATGATCCAACCCATCCTTGATTTAGCCTTTTATTCTATCCATCTAATTTCTAAGCCATGGATGGCATGGTTATGATTGCCTCACAAAGTGGTTCTTGGGAATCATAAGCAATCCATTATGGGACCCACAAAATAGATGGATCAAACTGCTGATTGGAACTATTTTTTTTGTAAACGATGTTGACCGTTCTCATTAAGGCCATTGATCAAATGGTTAATATTCGTCAAATCAGTCCAATGGTTACGTGGCAATCCATGAAATGTGTTGGGGCATCATGAACAGTGTAGATCAATGGATTGGACTGTCTAAATGTTCACATGGAACTAAGAGTGCTATAATTTAGTGTGCTTTGAAAGCACCGGGAGCATCTCTCCTCATATTAATCTAATTTATGGGATGATCTCAAAGTCCAATTGGTTAGACCATCATTTCTCCTTCTTATATTAATCTAATTTATAAGATGGTCTCTAGTCCAATTACTTGGACCATGATTTACGGTCCACCTAGCAAAATAACTTCAATCTATCATATGATTGTGACATCCAATCCTTTCAATAGGTTTGCCTCACCATGAAGATCACCTTTGGTGAAAATCAGCCCTATCCACTCATTAATCATTGATAAATAACAAAATACAAGTGTAGTCTAATCGATTAGTGGTTGTAGCTCATTTTTGCACGATATAACTAATTAGACTAGTTGGATCTTACAGTATAACCAATTGGACTAATTGGATCTTATGTACCCCAATTGGACTAATTGGATCTTACGTACCCACAAGATAGGTTTGAAGTTATTCAGAGGGTGGACCATAAACTATGGTCCAACCAATTGGACTTCAGACCTCCTCATGAAATATGCTTAGAGTTCGTTTTATGCAAAATATCATCTAGCCTTGAGTTTGGACGAGTAGGGTCAATGGATCAGTGATCCACACCGTTTGATTGTCAGACCCAATGCTGATGGGAGTTTACCAAAGTCTCCCAGATGGAACAACCCTAAGCCAACAAATAGAAGGTCATGCAAAAATACAGAAAGGGTTCATGTTCAGCAGAAGAAGAAGCCCACAGATTGAATGGTAATGATCTTCTAATCTGGGAGTTATTCCCAGAGTCCATGTCAGCATAAGAGCCCATCAGATGCATGATTTAGATCACCAACCGATGGACTACACTGGTACAAACTTAAAGGTTGACGATAATCTCTATGCCTTACCTAAACATGAAAACATGAACACTACTTTGATTAAACGTGTACATGTGTTTTGTGTGTAGGCCATCTATACATTATCTATTTGACCGTACATTTCTTAGAATTCTCTGAGAGACTTTCAATCAAACCCTCCAACCACGTACGTGGAAGCATGAAATTATAAACGTTTCTCATCTGAGACACCGATTTTTGCAGTGAAGCCATGCTAGTGGGGTGAATCTTTCGTAATCTTGACCATTAATTTGCTGGCCCTGATAAAGTTTCATGCAAGATCACCAATTCCAAAACTCCCTGACTCAACTCAAAACTTGTATAAGCCATCTTGACTTAGCAAGGACTGCGCCTGACTAGGCCTAGACCTGATGAAACTTGTTGAGTCGACTTGATGGCTCAGTCAACTCGGTGTGACTCGAACCCCCCACTTGAGGAGAGATTTTATTAAAAAAAAAAGTTAAACTAGAATTAACTTTTATAATATGAGAAATGCAGTGGTGCTCTCATAGCATTATAAACCCTCCTAGTTGCATTGGATCACTTGGATTACTCGATCTTAATTAAGGTCCAGTAAGTCTATAGACATTTCTTAGACTATCGTACAAAAATTAATCATACTGATTGGATGGTCCAATCCTTCTTTGATTTGGGCTTATACTTTATACCCATCAATTTTTAAGCCATTGTGCCTATTTTTTGGTAAATTATGTTGACACAGAAATTAAAGGCCATTGATCAAATGGTTAATATTTGTCTAATCAGTGTCATGATAGTCCACGAAATGAGTATTGGACCTAATCATGTTGTCCGGTGTTTGTCGCTACCCTTGTCTATGGGTGGTATCGCCGGGTTTTTTGGGGTTTTTCGGGTGTATGATAGGTGGGTCTTGGATTCTTTTTGTGCCGACCCAAATGTAGTTTTTTTGTATAGGCCATCTTTATTGTTAATAAAATCTTCTTCCTTTAATATTTAAAAAAAAAAAAAAAAAAAAGAGGAGTGTTAGACCTAATAAACGTTTAAGTGCTCAAATGCAACTAGGAGTACTATAACTTAGGTGCCGTTTGGTAAACTGAAAAATAAGATCTGAAACTTAATTTAAGTGCTGAAAACTTAAAGTACTGCATTTAAGTACTCACAAGTATTGAAGAATCTGTTTGGTAATTTGTCTGAAAAAGTCATGATATCTGAAAATAAGTACTTTTTTCATAAAACATGTTTGGTAAACATAGACTACAAATGTCTGAAAATTGACAATTTGTCATATTTACCTCTATTATTTCAATTTATAATTTTGTACAAAACAAGAAGAAGCATATTATTATCATGCCACTAATAAAATTTTAATAAATTCCCTACTATATAAAGTCAAGTACATGTATGGTTTAGATCTATGGATGATGTGGATGTACAACATGTATCGTAATGGGGCCTAAGTGCTGGATGTGAATTTAAAGTAGCGTTGCAACCAAGAAGGACGTGGATCAGCTACTAACCGCGCGATTAGCAAGATTTCCTACTGAATTAAGTGAGGTCACCAAGTTATGTGGGCCCACCACGACGTATGTGTTGTATCCACACTGTCCATCCATTTTTAGATATCATTTTAGGGCATGAGCCAAAGGAGGTCGATCGAAGGCTCAAGGTGACTGTTCCACATAAAATAGTAGGGAGAGCGACGCCCAACGTTCCAAGGGCCACCGTGACGTTTTCTTGAGATCTAACCTATTTGTAAGTTAATAGAGACATGGAAGAAGAGAAAACACAAATATCAGCTTGATCAAAAATTTCTATGACCCCCAAGAAGTTTTCAACTCTAGGCGTTCAATCCCCACTGTTTTTTGTGGTGGGGTCTACTTGAGCTTTGGATCTGCCTCATTCTTTGGCTCATACCCTAAAACGATCTCTCCAAATGGATGGATGGTGTGGAAGCAACACATTATGGTGGAGCTCATAGAACTTGGGGATGTCACTTCAGTTGCGAATCTCACTACTCATGTACAACCTGGAATGAGCTGGATGCCGATTTCCTGCGAAAGGAGTTCCCGCTTTGGGATACTAGCTGGTGCCCACCGTGATGATTGTGAGAAATCCACTCCGTCCATCCATTTTTCCATATCATTTTAGGACAAGAAACCAAAATTAAGTGGATCCAAAACTCAAGGTGCCCATACAGAGGAAACAGTGGAGATTCAGTGACCACCATTAAAACTACGTTAATTGTCCATTAATGGGCCAAGAAAGTTTTGAATGAAGCTTATATTTATATTTACACGTCATCCAAACTAATATGAACTTATCAACAGATTGGATGGAAAATAAGCACAATGGAAGCATTAAGGTGTGCCCTACAAAGTTTTTAATGGTAGGATGTTCAATAACCACTATCTCCTAGCATATGGCTCATCTGGTTATTGGATCTGATTAATTTTTATTAATGCCCTAAAATAATGTGTAAAAACAGATGGACAACATGGATATAAAATACATGCATCATGGTGGGCCCACCTTAGCCTTGAATCAACCTATTTTTTAGTTCTTGAGGGTAGCAAGTTGCGAGGTTTGGCCGTTCAAGAGAGAGAGGCGTGTGTTGTTAGAAGAGTGATTCGATGGTTTTATTTAAGGGTAGCATTGTCTTTTAAAAAATACAGTAATGAACATGTAACTGTGTGGATGTTATATATATATATATATATATATATATATATATATATATATATATATATCAAGGTGGGCCATACGTTCAGGGAAACTCTACAATTAAAAACTTCTTGTTGGCTAAAAACGTTTCTGATCAAGCAAATATTTGGGTTTTCCCTTCTTCCATGTCCTGTGTTAACTTATGAACAAGTTGGATCTCAAAAAATCATGGTGGACCCTAGGAAGGTTTCGATGGTGGGTGTCATTATCCCACTATTTCCTATGGTGGGGTCCACTTGAGCTTTGAATCTACCTCATTCTTTGGTTTATGCCCTAAAATGATCTCTCCAAATGGATGGACGGTGTGGATACAACACATACATCATGGTGGGGCCCACAAAACTTGGTGACGTCATAGCTAATCCGCATCCACTTTGCTAGCTTGTAGCCCACGCACTTACTCCTTTGAAGGGTAGAGTTGTCATTAAAAAAAAATTAAAAACCTAAATCACTTACTGCATTCAACCTTAAGTTTTAAGTCAAATGAACAAAGCTGAAAAAAAATCTAAAGTTTTCAATGAAATTTAAATTCATCACTTAATTTTTTAGATTTGTCAAACAATCTGAATCCAAAAAAATCACTGAAAATGACTCATTTCAACGATAATAAGTTTTACCAAACAGGCCCTTATAGTGCTTTAAAAGCATTGGAGCATTTCTCCTTATGCTTGGAATCCAACGAACCTCCACCACTACGGACAACAGTATCATCTAGCCTTGAGATTGGATAGGTAGGGTCCATGAATAAGTGATCCACACCATTTGATTGTCAGACCCATGCAGCTGGGAGTTAACCAAGGCCAAGGCAAGGATATGGACCAAGAAAAATAACTTCAACCTATCATATGACAGCGACATCCAACCTTTTCAATTAGTTTGCCTCACCATGAGGCTCACCTTGTGCCAAGGTGGGCCCCACAATATGGAACAATGTCTATGGCATAGCCGTGGGTGGAACAAGATCAATCACAGTCTCTCTCATGGATAATTGATCTGAATCTACGGACCTATCGAAAATCCTCAATCGATCTTCCTTGATTTCTCAAGGGGCACTCGAATAACACAAGTAAAACAGAGATAAACTCAAGAGATTTTGCTTAAAAATTGAATAATGAATCATTTACAATGAAAATAATTAAGCTAGTTTAAATAGTGTAGCAACTACTTAGAAACCCTAAAATGAGATAAGGAAGTCCTAATTGAAAACGATAAGTTCGCGGGTCTCTGTGAGGATCGGGCGACCCGTCGGCAAAGGGCCTGACCAATCATAGATGAGCCCAAGCAGTCCAACAAGCTAGGTTGCCTTCCTCCACAAATTCGACCGATCTGGGGACCGGTCATCCCACCCGTCGTCAGAAGACTTTTCATGTGAGAATTTTTTTAATCTTCTGCTCCTCTTTTAACTCCTTTCTTTGGTTCTTCTGAGCCCACCTCAGGTCATTCTCTTAGCTCTTTTCTTTCCTCGATCAGGGGGTTCCCTCACTGCATCAATCTCCCCCACTCGAAAGAAACTCAGCCTCGAGTTTTGATGCGACATCGACCCAAGATCCACGTTCCTTGATTTCACCGGGCGTGTCATAGTGGCTCTCGCTCTTGACACATGAAACATGCATCTCTCTATCTTGCGCCTTATTTCATGCTCAACTCCTCACACTACAAAGAAATTGATTGCCCCTCCGCTTTAGAAGTTTTGGGGTTTTCTTCTAGGGTCTTAGGAGTGAGCACAATCCTCCTTCCGTCCTTGACGAACACGATAATGTTGTCTCATCCTTGATGCGTAGCGTCTCGATCAAATTACTGCCATGGTCGCCTAAGTATCATGTAACAAGTGTCATGTCGATAACGTCACACAGAACTTGGTCGTTATATGTCCTCCCTATCTAAAAGGAAACAAGGCACCATTCCTTAACCGTCGTCACATTATCCATTTGAATTCATCCAATCGTGTACGGAGATTAATGTGGTATAACATCAAGTTTTAGTTTATCTACCATCGACCGTGACATGATGTTCTCGTAACTACTCCCATCAATGATGACATCACTGATCCTTCCTTCCACTGTGCAACTTGTGCGGAAGAGATTGTGTCGCTGAGGGTTGGTGCTCATCTCGGGAGCATACACCTTTCGTTGCACGATCAGGGATATGCCTTGATCTCCAGAAATCCACTCAGTACCATCCTCATCATTCTCAGCTTGTTCAGCGTCTTCAGCCTCTGGATCAACTGGTGTTTCTTCTTTAGTTATGCCATATTAGCCGTTGGTTTCTGTGGGCATATGTTTGAGAGATGGCTTGGCTATCCACACCTGAACAATAATCAGGCCTAGGCCGACATATAGGTTGGGAGTTTTATTAGGGCATGGTGCTACTACTGCACGTTGGGATCTTTTTAGACCACTTCCTAATGCGCAGGTTGCAACCATAGGGGGTTGAGAATGCCCAACAGTGGTCTCCTTCCCTTTAGATAGTGATGAGTCTTCGATGGGGTCCATCGTAGTAACATGAGTCGAGAAAGAGGGATGCCCAACGATTCTAGTTAGTTGAATTTCATCACAGTTAGCATATTGCAAGGCCTCTTCCGTGGTCCAGACCAAAAACATTTTAACACAATCCTGAATGTCAACTCTCAAGCCATCGAAAAATCTCGCAACCTTTTGAGCATCCTTCTCCGACAGGTCATTACGCATTGCTAATCTGTTAAACTCAATTGCGTACTCATCAACAGTTCGATTGCCCTGATGATAATTCTGATATTTTTGGAATAATGCTTGCTCATAATCACGGGTAAGAAACGCGATCAAAGAAGTTGTCGCATCCTGGGCCATGACTGGATGGGCAACTTATTATGTTAGGTTTGGGAGAGCTATAATTGCTCCCACCATGTGTAGGCACCCGATTTCAACTTATATGCCACAAGTTTCACCTTCTTCTCCTCCAGAACATCTATATATTTAAAGAAGTTCTCTACTTCCGTTCCGCTAACTAATCTAAGAACTCTTTAACACGTAATAGGCCATTGAACGCAGGGAGTTCAGCCTTACCTCTCTAATATCGCTCAACTCGATCTCCACGATCATTACCATGTACTAGCTGCTGCGCAAGGAGATTCTCTACATCTTCATTACTGTCATCAGAATTTACTGCTTTAGGTTGAGGATTAGCGGCTAGAAGGGCCGGACAAAACGTTGGATTATTTCGAACTGCGATCACAGGCAGTTGCGCACCACTCGGAGCCTATTGCGGAGCCAACGCCGATGCGATCTGATCGAGAGATGGTTGCAACCCTTGCATAGAAATCTCAAACGATCTCTCAAGAGCCTCCATCTTCTCCACTAGATATTTCGTCCCCTGATCATTGTTAGCGAGATTGTTGTAACGTTCTTCACTAGATGCCATCTTTTTAAGGTTATTCCTCACTCCGATACCAACTTACTTAATGCAGTCGTGGGTGGAACCAGATCGATCACCTTCTATCTCGTGCATAACTGATCTGAGTCAACGGACCCATCGGGAATCCTCAACCGATTTTCCTTGATTTCTCAAGGGGCACTCGAAGAACACAAGTAAAACAAAGATAAACTCAAAGAATTTTGCTTAAAATTTGAATAATGAATCCTCTACAACGAAAATAAACTAGTTTAAATAGTGTATAGCAACTACTTAGAAACCCTAAAATGAGATTAGGAAGAGCTTTAATAAAAAACGGAAACAAATTAGTTTAAAAACAATAAGTTCGTGGGTCTCTACGAGCGTCGGGCGACCGGTCGGCAGGCGGCCATGACCGGTCGTGGATAAGCCCAGGCAGTCCAGCAAGTTGGGCTGCCTTCTTGCATAAATTCGACCAGTCTGCAAATCAGTAATCAAAAGACTTTTGATGTGAGAATTATTTTTATCTTTTGCTCCTCTTCTGCTCCTCTTTTTACTCCTTAATTTCTTTAGTTCTTTTGGGCCCACTCTCAGGTCATTCCCTTGACTCTTTTCCTTCCTTGATCAGGGGTTGCCTCACTCGTCCAGCCATGGATAAATAACAAAATACAAGTGGTCTGCTAATAAGTGGTTATTGCTTTTTTTTTCCAATCAGACTAGTCGGATGTTCCTGCGTATGTGTACATAGAGGATAGGTTGGAAGTTATTCAGTGGGTGCACCACAAACTATTGTCCAACTAATTGGACTTGAGACCTCGTTACAAACAACAGTATAATCCAACCATGAGTTTGGATAAGTAGGGTCAATCGATCAGTGATCCACACCGTTTTGTTGTCCGACCCACACAGATGAGAGTTAGCCAAAGTCTCCCAGTTGGAACAATCCCAACCCTACAAGTAGAAGGTTACGCAGAAAACGCAGCAAGCTGGGTCCATGTTCAGTGGAAGAAAAGGCCACAGATTGGATGTCAATGATCTTCTAATCTGAGAGGCATTCGTAGAGTACACGTCAGCATAGGAGCCCATCATATAAATGATCTAGATCATCATGGACCAAACGTACTCCGTGCGAAAGCCTTGCGCAGAAAGTTCCTGCGCGGGGAACCTAGGTAGGGCCCACCATGATGTTTTCTAGATATCCACCATGTCCATCTGCTTTTTTACATCATTTTAGGATACTATACAAAAAATGAACCGGATCCCAAACTCAAGTGGGCCGCAATAAAGAAAAGGTGGGCCGGGTAATTCTCACCGTTGAAACCTCACTAGGGTCCATAGTGATGTTTATATGCCATCAATACCGTTCATAAAGTCATTCCTACTGGGATAAACTGAAATCACAAATATTATTCTGATTTAAAACTTCTGTGACCCCACGAATATTTCAACTGTGGATTTTTAATCCTCACATTTTCGGCCCGCTTGAGTCTTGGATCCAGATCGCTTTTTATCTAATGTCCTAAAATGAGCTAACAAAATGGATGGACACTGTGGATTTCTCAAAAACATCATGGTGGGCCCCACCTAAGTTCCCGGGCAAGAACTTCCTGCGCAAGGCTGTACAAATTTAGAAGCTTGAAGTTGGTGGTAATCCGCGTCCGACCCAAACTGTACAAATTTAGTAAGTTGGTGGTAATCTCCAAGCAGTACCTCAACATGAAAACATGGAACATGCTTTGATTAAACGTGCACATGTGTTTTGTGTGTGGGCCCACTTATCGTCTATTTAACTGTACATGTCTTGGAATTATCCGAGAGACTTTCGACCATGTGCGCGGCCGAGAAAACGCGATATAAACGTTTCTAGAAAGGTTCCTCATACGAGCTAACCGATTTTTGCAGACATGGATTGCCAGTGTCGGGACTAGAAGTTGTGTGGGGCCCACAGATATGCCCATCAGAAATCCACTCCGTCCATCAATTTGCAAAACTCATGTGCACCACACCATACTAGACAGTGGTGACAGAAATTTCCACGATTGAAACCTTCCTAGAGCCGACCGTTATGTTTTTATGATATCCAAACTGTTCATAGGGTTATTAACACTCAGATAAACTGTAGGCATATAATATCATCTAGATACAAAATTTCTGTGGCCCCCACAAAGTTTCCAATGGTGGGAGTTCCATCCTGCAGGTTTCGTCTGGTGTGGACGACATGAGTTTTGGATCTGCCTTATTTTTAATCCCTGTCCTATTGTTTTCTTGCAAAACTGATGTACGAAATAGATTCATCATTGGAATTTCTATGGGCCTAAACAGCTTCCGACCACAGGAACTTCCTCTGTCTAGGGTCATAGGCAATCCGTATCCGATATTTGTACAGAAACCATGCTGGTGGGGTCAATCTTTCATGATTTTGACCATTAATTTGCTGGCCATGATAAAGGTTATCCAAGCTTACGTAGTTCCTAACCTTGCTGACTCCACTCGAAGCTTGGTTGAGCCACCTACTAAGATTTGGATTGGATCCTCGACCTAGAAGTGAGAGACTCGTTGAGTCAGCTTGATGGCTTGGTGAGACATGAACCCACCTGTTAGGGAGACATTTTATTAAAAATAAGTGATACTTGTTTACACCTCACCTATCATACCCGATTAAACAATCCAAAAGGTGCCACATGGCAGCCATGACACAAGTGGTGTAGATGAAATTTAATGGGAGGAGTTAGATATGCGTGCACATATGAGAGCATTAATTGCTAGAGTCTCATGAAAGTAGATGCAAGAGTCCAATGACATGAGAACTCTAATAAGTTTTTTATTCAAGAGCCCAGTGACATGAGAACTCGATAAAGCTTTCTTCACATTACCGAATAGCAAGAGACATGCACGATCTCTTGTACACGTGGCCTAATACATATTCAAGTCTCTCAGGATATATGTCAAATCATACGCATGGTTACTACCTCCCAGAAGCCTATAAAAGAAACACTTGAAGAAGAGCTTCAGGCCCTCGCCACACACAATCAATCAATACTTCTGTCATTGGATTCCACCGATCACTACTGGGAAAAAAAGTCCCTAACACAAGGTAAGAAGATCCCGTTCTGAAGAACTAACCCTCTCCTTCTAAAACACCCGATCGCTATAACATTGCTAGCTAAACAATTAGATCAACTTTCACAGGTTTCATCTTGTAGTTTGGCACTCAGGGTCACAAGTGTTCAATCAATTTAAGTCAAGCATCTGACACTATTCCTAGTCGCACATGTTTGACCACATTTGGACCATTTGGAACAAGTGTGGCCACATGTTTGGATTAAACGACAACAATATTAAATTTAACTATTTCAAATGTGAGAAATGCTCTAATTTCCATTAGCATTTTGACTCCCAGCAATGGCTCTACACAAACTATCTACTGGTAGTTTTGCCTCGTGCGAATCGTTTGAGACTAATTGATCAGTGGTTCAAGACTGAGTGCTCATGGTTCTGAAGGCAGCTCCTCACTAACCATCCAGAGCATCAAGTGATGGCTTTGTGGATTCTTTGGACTATTAAACTGAACCTCCCAAATGGTCCTGCCCCAATTATCAAGGCAAGTTGCCCCTAATTTTCTCCTAGAATTGACCGGTGCTATTTCTTCCTAAAGTCAGTTAAATGTCTCAAGGAAATGTAGATACACTTCCAAAACTTCTTAACTTCCTAGAGCTATACACTACATGAACACTACGGCTATTTAAGTCCTTGAAGTACAATGATGCTATGCTTAGTTGATGATTTGAACACTTTGGAGACGAAGGACCGTAAATTAACATTAATATGTATCAATTGCATTTCTACTCTGTGCCTGTAACAAACCAATTCTCTCTGATTTTTCACATTTTAATTAATTGAAGATTTATTTTAGGAAATATAATTAATGGCTTCTGCCAAATCATAGCTTGGAGTGCAATTTGTTTCCAGATAAATACAAGCTTCTCAAGAGGACATATTTGTATGTATATCCTTGTAATGGAATCAATAGTCAAACTATAATATCAAATTCCATCAATCAATATTAGACAATTGTATTCATCAAATTCCATCAATCAATAGACAATTGTATTGAATAGATGGTTTTGGAATTAATTAACCAAGTTCGGTTCACCATGTTGATTAGTCATTCTAATTCCCAATATAAATCTAAACTCATAAAGGCGATAGATTCTTTGTTCAGATTCCTAGTCCCCTCGTGAACGAGATTGACCACCCAATTTACTACAATCAACCTAATAGGCTTGTATAGTGGTGAAGCAAAGCATTTAGTTAAATATTCACTAGGACCCTGAGTCTTCTCGACTTTGAGGATGTATAACTCTAACAAGCATAGAAAGTACAAGCTGATATCAGACAGACGGACGCTCCATATATGGATTAAGTTATCCCAACTCATTCATTAGCCATAACAATATTTTAGCCCATGAAGAATCGATTAACTTAGGCCTCACAACGTACCTTAGATTGAACTTCTCTCCTTCATTTTCTAAATATATAAAGACATGAAAGAAATCCCCCAGCCAAATTTGTCTTATTTCATATCCATTTCATAAATACATTATAAAATAAAACATTGATGAAGGAAAGAAAAAAAATTTTATGAGATTAAGAAGGCATATTCTAACACTTAGTTCAGAGTTACAAAGCAAACATCTTGAATTTTGAGAAACCCTAACTATAACATAATGAGCCACGAATTCGCTTGAGAAAGAGCATTGATGATGGGAAATTCATCAATGAACAGGAATTTTGGCCAGTCTGAGTTTTCGTTCATTGGAGAGAAGCTTAGCAAAGCGAGCCAATGCTTCTTCATTGGTTCCCTCGCCTTTCACCTCTTCAGACAAGCCTGTTTCTAAGTTCACCCTTGACACCGGCTTCTTCAGAAGCTTCCTCCCAATCTCCACTAGATTCTCCAAGTTATCCCTTGTCGAAATGTCAACTGATGACGCATCCCCAGTCAATGAGTCCTCCTGTGAAACACATCAATGACGAATCTAGTCATGCATCTCCCTAGTTTAGTAACAATCAATAGATAGAAAGATAGAATCACTAGAAGGAGATCTGTTCAAGAAAATTAGGACGATGTGTATAAGATCCCAGGCATTGATGAGGTGGGATCTATGTGAACATGGGTTCACCCAAAATTAAAGAGGTGCACACATTAGGAGGGTCACATGCGCCTATATTTTTGTCAAGAGGACTACACCTGTATGCGAAGGTAATTCTTTTCGGCTTGGAGCACTTGGAAGAGAATGGAGGTATGGATATCAACCACATCCGCACTTGCTTGGCTGAAAGTGTCGATCAAAGGCGTCCCACTGCCATTGTACAGCCATCCAAGCACGCCCCATTTGGAGGCACTACTTGCACTGTATCTCTGTTCTTGCTTGCCCGCTCCAGTGCCCAAAGAGATGACTAGGAGTTTGCGACAGTCGATGGTCTTCATCGGAAAGAAATCCATGTTTTCCACATGAATCTCCTTGCTTATATGACTAATGGACATTAACGTCTGCATAGAGTAACACATTCACACAGTCATTAGCATTGCATATAGTAAATTTGGTTGTATTCCTACAAGGGGGAAACTTTACTAGCCCATTAGTGCAACTTACTGGATTATTAGCAGCGACTCCACCATCGATGAGATTGAAGCCTCGAATTTTACTTAGGGTGTCTTTAGTTTCGAAGTAGTGAGCAGGAAGATACGTCGGAGCAGCAGATGTACTTATGCAGATATCCGATAGAAGGGCATTCATCGAAACATCAGTTCTTGCCTATATAATGCACAATCACCACATTCAAGAAATAAGTTGCATTTCCTTCAAAATGAAATCAAATCATGGCGGCTTAGGGAGGGAAGAAGGGCAGTACTCTACTTCGTAGGTAGTGAAGATGGATGGTTGAAGAAGCTTGATGTCGAAAGTGGGAATAAGGACATTCGTTAGAGTGTCCTGGATCCTCGTCTGGCCCAGTAGTTGTTGCACTTTTGAATGTAGGAATTTTCCATTATACTTGGGTCCGGAGATTGCACCAACCAAGCTTTTTACAGAACTCAAAACACCAGAGCTGCAGAGAGAGCACATTGAGTGTGTTATCTACAGTACTTGTACCTCAAAAAAAAGCTGTCCAATTCATGAGACCCACGGTAGATTGATCATGCGGCTGAGATCAGTTTGATTGAACGAATTTAACAGCTTAATTAGCAATGAGAAGTTGGTCATTTTTTTCCTCAATTTGGACGAGTCATGACTCAACTCAAGCATTTCTGTTTTTGTTTTTTGTTTACCGTTTTTGAGGAAAAATCTTAGGGCAGTTCTCCAGGTAAAATTCGTTGATATCCTTGGCGGCGAAGAGCGGACGGTTGTTCTTGTCCGGAGCTGTAAGCATGGTGGTCACTAGCCCTCCTGTGCTCGTTCCTGCGATCAGATCGAAGTAGTCTGCGAGCCTCGCATCCTCACCGTCCAACTCCTGCAGTAAAACAAACTTCATTCATTGTGTACAACCACGAACATGTCATGGGCCGAAACTTGCTGGATCCGATGATCTTGACCATTTAAAGAAATAGATGTACAAAATCCAATAATTCTGATTGGTAACTTTTGTAGGACACTTTTTTGCATGGTTAGGATAATCGGATCAATGATTTTTGGCCCACTTTCTATTACGATTCGGATGGTTCAGATCATTTGTACGCGTATCTCAGAGTAATATATAAACTCGGGACTACGAAAATTATTATCTCGACTCCCACAAATAAATGTGACAGTCGGGGAGTGGGACATGAAAGTGGGACATGAAACTTCCGATTAGTGGGTATTGTTAGCATCTTGACGGACCACCTGATGAAGGATCATCTATCCGTTCATCAAGTGGAGGCACTTGATGAACGTGTCTCCATCCACCATTGCTCAGTTGCCACGTGTCTTCCATTCCACAAAGATCATAAGGGCTTCTCACCTGGAGCTTGGATTCGAGGAAGGCGAGGATGGTCCCAGGGATTATGCCCCGCACACCTCCACCGTCGATGTTCAGCACCGTGACCATCTCTCCGAGAGAAGGCGTTGGATTTACCGTTTCCCCATTGCTCGCCATTTCTCGCTTGATAGCCCGAGTACTACCTAAAAAGGAAGCTTCAGAATACGAGAAGAGAAGGAAATGAGGTTGGTTTAATGTTTTGTGGGGGTTGAGTATAGTAGTATATATAGGCGGTTAAACCATGTACACGCAGGGCGGATATAGTGCTAATACCACAATATCATCATGTTAGCTGACTCGCTTTCGGCCGAGCCCATGCCTAAAACATGAGAAGCCACGTGGCATACAAATCCAAGCTCCACTCTCTATATTATCTAGCTCGTGGGTCCCTTTCACAAGTTGGTAGGGACGAAAAATTCCTACGACAGCAACGCGTATACAACAAAAAGACCAGAGGGGGCCATGCATATCGTAAGAAACAAAGGAATTACAAATTTCAGCCTGCTCCAAAAGTTCAGTGGGCCTGAGTAGTTTTCAAATGGTGAGTACTGGTTCCCATCGTTGGTTCACATGAGTTTTAAATCTAACATGGTTTGGCACAACTGATGGATGGATTGAATGTATTACGGAATTGTGATGAGCCAAACGGGCTTTTCATATTGAAACGATTTCTATGAAGAAAAATGCTCCTTTGGTCTCAGAGCACGGTTGTTATAGAGTTCTGGTTGCATTGGGCCACTTTAGCAGTTTATCCAAGCTTGGCCTCATCATGGATGAACCATGCCCAAAAAAATTCTTACTCTACTTTTTTTTTTTCACTGCTGACAGTTAAATGCATGGTTGAGAAAAAATTGCACCAGCAATCCACAGATTCAATTAAAAACGTGAAAAGATCCAATGGCTAGGATATTTCTATTTGGGAAAGTTTCGAGGCATGGTCCATCCATGACTAGTCGGTCGGATTAATGCCTTGGATATACCATGAGGGCCACATGTACAAATTCCATACACGTCGGAAGTTATCTGTAAAATAAGAACAGAAAACTCTTTCTTCAAATTACATGTATCGGTCTAACATTTTATATGATATAATCATTCTACTAAATTTTGAAATTATAATTTAAAATATTTGTCCGGTGCTTTCAGAGATAAGTCATAGTGCTCCTAGAAAAATCGGTTCACTTGGGCAGTCCAATTGAGCGATCTGAACTGTCCATTAAGTCCAGAACACATTTCATACACTATAATGCAAAAATTGCACTGATCAATGATAATCCAACCCATCCTAGATTTAGCCTTTTTTATATCCATCCAATTTCTAAGCCATGGATGGCATGGTTATGATTTTTGTGTAAATGATGTTGACCTTTCCCATTAAAGGCCATTGATCAAATGGTTAATATTTTTCAAATCAGTACAATGTTTTTGTGCTAGTGGATGAAATGTGTTGAACCTAATGAACAGTCTAGATCAATGGATTGGACTGTCTAAGTGTTCAAATGGAAATAGGAGCACTAAAATTTAGCGTGCTTTGAAAGCACTGGAGCATTTCTCCTTATATTAATCTAATTTACGTGATTATCTAAGTCCAACTGGCTGGACCATCATTTATCCTTCTTATATTAATCCAATTTATGAGATGGTCTCAAGTCCAATCGGTTGGACCATAATTTACAGTCCACACAGCAAAGTAACTTCAATCTATCATATGATTGTGACATCCAATCCTTCCAATAGGATTGCCTCACCATGAAAGTGACCTTAGGTGAAAATCAGCCCCATCCTCTCATCAGGTAGGACACACAATAGGGAACAATATCAAATCATTGATAAATAACAAAATACAAGTGTAGTCAGATCGATTAGTGGCTGTGGCTCATTTTTGCATGATAAAACCAATTGGACAAGTTGGATCTTATGTACGTATAGGATAGGTTGGAAGTTATTTAGTGGGTGGACCGTAAACTATGGTCCAACTAATTGGACCTGAGACCTGTTCATGAAATATGCTTAAAGAGTCGGTTTTACGCAAACTATCATCCAGCTAGCCTTGAGTTAGGACAAGTAGGGGCAACGGATTATCCACACCGTAGATCCAATGTCGAAGGGAGTTGACCAAAGTCTCTCATATGGAACAACCCCAAGCCTACAAATAGAAGGCTACCCAGAAAATACAATAAGGGTTCATGTTCAGGCGGAAGAAAAAGCCCACACATTGGATGGCAATGACCTTCTAATGTAGGAGTTACACGGAGAGTTCATGTCAGCATCGGAGCCCATCAGATGAATGATCTAGATCACCAACCGATGGACCCCACTTGTACAAACTTAAAGGTTGATGATAATCTCTATGCCTTACCTAAACATGAAAACATGAAAAATGCTGGGTGTAAACGTGTACATGTATTTTGCATGTAGGCCCATCTACTATCTATTTGACCCTACATATATTAGAAATCTCCGAAGGACTTTCAATCTAATCTTCCAACCACGTCAGAGGAAACTTGAAATAAACGTTTCTTAAAAGTTTTCTCATATGAGAAGCTGATTTTTGCAGCGAGGCAATGCTGGTGGGGTGAATCTTTCATGACAGTGAACATTAATTTGCTGCCCTGATAAAGGTTCATGCAAGATTACCAATTCCAAAACTCAGGTGACTCAGCTCAAAACTTGGTTGAGCTATCTCGACCTAGCAAGCATTGCACCTGACTCCGCTTAGACCTGGTGAGACTCGTTGAGTTGACTTGATGGCTCAGTTGACTCAGTGTGACTCGAACCCCCCACTTGAGGAGAGATAATTTATTAAAAATAAGTTAAACGAGATTTAACTATTTTAAATATGAGAAATGTTGTGGTGCTCTCATCACATTATAAACCCTCCTAATTGCATTGGTTCACTTGGAATAGATCTTAATTGTCCAGTAAGTTTATAAACATTTCTTAAACTAATCTACAAAAATTAATCATACTGATCCGATGGTCAAATCCTTCTTTGATTTGGGCTTATTCTCTATAGCCATGAATTTTTAAGCCATTGGGCCTATTTTCTGGCAAATGGTGTCAACACTAGAAAATAAATGCCATTGGTCAAATGGTTAATATTTGTCTAATCAATGTCTTGGCAATCTATGAATTGAGTGTTGGACCTAATGAACAATATTATTGCATGACAAAACTGTCGTAGGATGTTGGATGTCATTAGGAACTTGGGGTGGGGTGAGCGTTGCGGCAAGACGATCGAACAAAGCTTGTAGTCCTTGGATAGCTTGAAGGTTCCCCTGTCGGAATTCTCTGAACTTTGTTGATATCAGAGGTTAATCCCCTAAATCACCGTCCATCGAGTTGTTGTCGTTGCTTGCACTAGAAGCTATCTTCCGAAGGGTTGTCCTCGCTCTGATACCAACTTGACGCAGCGTGAATGAGTTGAGATCGAGTACCGTCTCTCTCACAAGATAGCTACTATGAATCTACGGAGCTACTGGAACTCCTCAACCAATCTTCCTCGAATTCATGAGGGGATATCTCGAATCCACAGCATCAATCTTTGAATCCATGAAGAATAAAAGATTAAAAGTTTGAAATTTTCATTTATCAAAGCAAGATCTCGTTAACAATGAATTAAAACGAGTATATATACTCCTAAATACAATAGAAACCCTAAAATACGAAATTAGAACAAGTTTTAAGCAAACTAGGAAACAAATCATGAAAATCTAAGCAAATTGGCGCAACATTAGCTCAAGATCAGGCGCCTGAAGTGGCGAGGTCGGGCGACCAAAATACATAAAAAATGCCCAGAGATAAAAATCGGATTTTCTGGACCAATTTCTGGTGACCGAGATGGTCTGTTAGGCGCCCAAACAGTGCATTGGGTGACCGATTTAAGAAACTGAACTACCTCAAAAGAGTCCGGCGAGTTTTATTGTATTTTTGCAAGGGGGTTCATGCTACCGAGCGATGCAGGTCTCATCTTGGACTTCTTTCTTTAGTCCTTCCTTTAGTCCCTCTTTCTCTGGCCCTTCCTTTGGTCCTTCTTCGTCTTCAATCAGGAGTATCGTTGCTGCATCAATAGCTAGCCAATCTTCTCAGGTCATGTACGGTTAAGTTTGACGATCTTAGCGCTTGGGGTCAGTTATTTAGTTGGAATTGAGCTACATAGTCAGTTCTGGGACACCCACACACACATTACACGTGGCGACACTGATGGCTAAAATATTCCTAGTTGGGAAAGTTTTAGTCATTGTCCATCCATGACCAGTCGATCAAATTAATTAATGCCTTGGATAAATTAACCATATGGGCCACATGTACAAATTTTATACACGTCACCTCAGAAGTCTGTTTGATAAGAATAGGAAACTATTTCTTTAAATTGCATGTATCTGTCTAGCATTTTATATGATATAATCCCTTCAAAGCACATGACTAAAATTTTGAAATTATAACTTAAAATATTTGCCCAGTACTATCATAGATAAGTCATATATAGTACCCCTAGTGGCTCGCCTGGTAGCCCAGCTGGAAGACGTGCGTAGGCGTTTCAACCGTGGGCCTCAGGTTCGAGTGCGAAGGAGACACACCAACCCACCCACCTTGCTCCCCAAGTAACACGGTGGGTGGGTCGCATGACTAAAAAAAACAAAGTTATAGTACTCCTAGAAGAATCGGTTCACTGGGGCAGTCCAATTGAGCAATCTGAACTGTCCATTGAGTCCAGGACACGTTTCATACACTCTAATGCAAAATTACACTGATCAATGATGATCCAACCCATCCTTGATTTAGCCTTTTATTATATCCATCTAATTTCTAAGCCATGGATGGCATGGTTATGATTGCCTCACAAAAGTGGTTCTTGGGAATCATAAGCAATCCATTATGGACCCAACAAAATAGATGGATCAAACTGCTGATTGGAACTATTTTTTTGTAAACGATGTTGACCGTTCTCATTAAGGGCCATTGATCAAATGGTTAATATTCGTCAAATCAGTCCAATGGTTACGTGGCAATCCATGAAATGTGTTGGGCATCATGAACAGTGTAGATCAATGGATTGGACTGTCTAAATGTTCACATGGAACTAAGAGTGCTATAATTTAGTGTGCTTTGAAAGCACCGGGAGCATCTCTCCTCATACTAATCTAATTTATGGGATGATCTCAAAGTCCAACTGGTTAGACCATCATTTCTCCTTCTTATATTAATCTAATTTATAAGATGGTCTCTAGTCCAATTGCTTGGACCATGATTTACGGTCCACCCAGCAAAATAACTTCAATCTATCATATGATTGTGACATCCAATCCTTTCAATAGGTTTGCCTCACCATGAAGATCACCTTTGGTGAAAATCAGCCCTATCCACTCATTGTGTGGGACACACAATAGGGAACAATATTTAATCATTGATAAATAACAAAATACAAGTGTAGTCTAATCGATTAGTGGTTGTAGCTCATTTTTGCACGATATAACTAATTAGACTAGTTGGATCTTACAGTATAACCAATTGGACTAATTGGATCTTACGTACCCACAAGATAGGTTTGAAGTTATTCAGAGGGTGGACCATAAACTATGGTCCAACCAATTGGACTTCAGACCTCCTCATGAAATATGCTTAGAGTTCGTTTTATGCAAAATATCATTTAGCCTTGATTTTGGACGAGTAGGGTCAATGGATCAGTGAGCCACACCGTTTGATTGTCAGACCCAATGCTGATGGGAGTTTACCAAAGTCTCCCAGATGGAACAACCCTAAGCCAACAAATAGAAGGTCATGCAAAAATACAGAAAGGGTTCATGTACGTTCAGCAGAAGAAGAAGCCCACAGATTGAATGGTAATGATCTTCTAATCTGGGAGTTATTCCCAGAGTCCATGTCAGCATAAGAGCCCATCAGATGAATGATTTAGATCACCAACCGATGGACCACACTTGTACAAACTTAAAGGTTGATGATAATCTCTATGCCTTACCTAAACATGAAAACATGAAAACATGAACACTACTTTGATTAAACGTGTACATGTGTTTTGTGTGTAGGCCATCTATACATTATCTATTTGACCGTACATTTCTTAGAATTCTTTGAGAGAATTTCAATCAAACCCTCCAACCACGTACGTGGAAGCATGAAACTATAAACGTTTCTCATCTGAGACACCGATTTTTGCAGTGAAGCCATGCTAGTGGGGTGAATCTTTCATAATCTTAACCATTAATTTGCTGGCCCTGATAAAGTTTCATGCAAGATTACCAGTTCCAAAACTCCCTGACTCAACTCAAAACTTGTATAAGCCATCTTGACTTAGCAAGGACTGTGCCTGACTAGGCCTAGACCTGATGAAACTTGTTGAGTCGACTTGATGGCTCAGTCAACTCGGTGTGACTCGAACCCCCCACTTGAGGAGAGATTTTATTAAAAAAAAAAGTTAAACTAGAATTAACTTTTATAATTATGAGAAATGCAGTGGTGCTCTCATAGCATTATAAACCCTCCTAGTTGCATTGGATCACTTGGATTACTCAATCTTAATTAAGGTCCAGTAAGTCTATAGACATTTCTTAGACTATCGTACAAAAATTAATCATACTGATTGGATGGTCCAATCCTTCTTTGATTTGGGCTTATACTTTATACCCATCAATTTTTAAGCCTTTGTGCCTATTTTTTGGTAAATTATGTTGACACATAAATTAAAGGCCATTGATCAAATGGTTAATATTTGTCTAATCAGTGTCATGATAGTCCACGAAATGAGTATTGGACCTAATCATGTTGTCCAGTGTTTGTCGCTACCCTTGTCTATGGGTGGTATCGCCGGGTTTTTTGGGGTTTTTCGAGTGTATGATAAGTGGGTCTTGGATTCTTTTTGTGCCGACCCAAATGTAGTTTTTTGTATAGGCCATGTTTATTGTTAATAAAATCTTCTTCCTTTAATATTTAAAAAAAAAAAAAAAAAGAGAAGTGTTGGACCTAATAAATGTTTAAGTGCTCAAATGCAACTAGGAGTACTATAACTTAGGTGCCGTTTGGTAAACTGAAAAATAAGATCTAAAACTTAATTTAAGTGCTGAAAACTTAAAGTGCTGAATTTAAGTACTTACAAGTATTGAAGAATCTGTTTGGTAATTTGTCTGAAAAAGTCATGATATCTGAAAATAAGTACTTTTTTCATAAAAACATGTTTGGTAAATATAGACTACAAATGTCTGAAAATTGACAATTTGTCATATTTACCTCTATTATTTCAATTTATAATTTTGTACAAAACAAGAAGAAGCATATTATTATCATGCCACTAATAAAATTTTAATAAATTCCCTACTATATAAAGTCAAGTACATGTATGGTTTAGATCTATGGATGATGTGGATGTACAACACGTATCGTAATGGGGCCTAAGTGCTGGATGTGAATTTAAAGTAGCGTTGCAACCAAGAAGGACGTGGATCAGCTACTAACCGCGCGATTAGCAAGATTTCCTACTGAATTAAGTGAGGTCACCAAGTTATGTGGGCCCACCACGACGTATGTGTTGTATCCACACTGTCCATCCATTTTTAGATATCATTTTAGGGCATGAGCCAAAAGAGGTCGATCAAAGGCTCAAGGTGACTGTTCCACATAAAATAGTAGGGAGAGCAACGCCCAACGTTCCAAGGGCCACCGTGACGTTTTCTTAAGATCTAACCTATTTGTAAGTTAATAGAGACATGGAAGAAGAGAAAACACAAATATCAGCTTGATCAAAAATTTCTATGACCCCCAAGAAGTTTTCAACTGTAGGCGTTCAATCCTCACTGTTTTTTGTGGTGGGGTCTACTTGAGCTTTGGATCTACCTCATTCTTTGGCTCATACCCTAAAACGATCTCTCCAAATGGATGGATGGTGTGGAAGCAACACATTATGGTGGAGCTCATAGAACTTGGGGATGTCACTTCAGTTGCGAATCTCACTACTCATGTATAACCTGGAATGAGCTGGATGCCGATTTCCTGCGAAAGGAGTTCCCGCTTTGGGATACTAGCTGGTGCCCACCGTGATGATTGTGAGAAATCCACTCCGTCCATCCATTTTTCCAGATCATTTTAGGACAAGAAACCAAAATTAAGTGGATCCAAAACTCAAGGCGCCCATACAGAGGAAACAGTGGAGATTCAGTGACCACCATTAAAACTACGTTAATTGTCCATTAATGGGCCAAGAAAGTTTTGAATGAAGCTTATATTTATTTTTACACGTCATCCAAACTAATATGAACTTATCAACAGATTGGATGGAAAATAAGCACAATGGAAGCATTAAGGTGTGCCCTACAAAGTTTTTAATGGTAGGATGTTCAATAACCACTATCTCCTAGGGTATGGCTCATCTGGTTATTGGATCTGATTCATTTTTTTATTAATGCCCTACAATAATGTGTAAAAACAGATGGACAACATGGATATAAAATACATGCATCATGGTGGGCCCACCTTAGCCTTGAATCAACCTATTTTTTAGTTCTTGAGGGTAGCAAGTTGCGAGGTTTGGCCGTTCAAGAGAGAGAGGCGTGTGTTGTTAGAAGAGTGATTCGATGGTTTTATTTGAGGGTAGCATTGTCTTTTAAAAAATACAGTAATGAACATGTAACTGTGTGGATGTTATATATATATATATATATATATATATAAAGGTGGGCCATACGTTCAGGGAAACTCTACAATTAAAAACTTCTTGTTGGCTAAAAACGTTTCTGATCAAGCAAATATTTGGGTTTTCCCTTCTTCCATGTCCGTGTTAACTTATGAACAAGTTGGATCTCAAAAAAATCATGGTGGGCCCTAGGAAGGTTTCAATGGTGGGTGTCATTATCCCACTGTTTCCTATGGTGGGGTCCACTTGAGCTTTGAATCTACCTCATTCTTTGGTTCATGCCCTAAAATGATCTCTCCAAATGGATGGACGATGTGGATACAACACATACATCATGGTGGGGCCCACAAAACTTGGTGACATCATAGCTAATCCGCATCCACTTTGCTAGCTTGTAACCCACGCACTTACTCCTTTGAAGGGTAGAGTTGTCATTAAAAAAAATTAAAAACCTAAATCACTTACTGCATTTAGCCTTAAGTTTTAAGTCAAAGGAGTGAAGCTGAAAAAAAATCTAAAGTTTTCAATGAAATTTAAATTCATCACTTAATTTTTTAGATTTGTCAAACAATCTGAATCCAAAAAAATCACTGAAAATGACTCATTTCAACGATAATAAGTTTTACCAAACAGGCCCTTATAGTGCTTTAAAAGCATTGGAGCATTTCTCCTTATGCTTGGAATCCAACGAACCTCCACCACTATGGACAACAGTATCATCTAGCCTTGAGATTGGATAGGTAGCGTCCATGAATCAGTGATCCACACCATTTGATTGTCAGACCCATATAGCTGGGAGTTAACCAAGGCCAAGGCAAGGATATGGACCAAGAAAAATAACTTCAACCTATCATATGACAGCGACATGCAACCTTTTCAATTAGTTTGCCTCACCATGAGGCTCACCTTGTGCCAAGGTGGGCCCCACAATATGGAACAATGTCTATGGCATAGCCATGGGTGGAACAAGATCAATCACAGTCTCTCTCACGGATAATTGATCTGAATCCACGGACCTATCGAAAATCTTCAACCGATCTTCCTTGATTTCTCAAGGGGCACTCGAATAACACAAGTAAAACAGAGATAAACTCAAGAGATTTTGCTTAAAAATTGAATAATGAATCATTTACAATGAAAATAATTAAGCTAGTTTAAATAGTGTAGCAACTACTTAGAAATCCTAAAATGAGATAAGGAAGTCCTAATTGAAAACGATAAGTTCGCGGGTCTCTGTGAGAATCGGGCGACTCGTCGGCAAAGGGCCTGACCAATCATAGATGAGCCCAAGCAGTCCAACAAGCTAGGCTGCCTTCCTGCACAAATTCGACCGATCTGGGGACCGGTCATCCCACCCGTCGTCAGAAGACTTTTCATGTGAGAATTTTTTTAATCTTCTGCTCCTCTTTTAACTCCTTTCTTTGGTTCTTCTGAGCCCACCTCAGGTCATTCTCTTAGCTCTTTTCTTTCCTCGATCAGGGGGTTCCCTCACTGCATCAATCTCCCCCACTCGAAAGAAACTCAGCCTCGAGTTTTGATGCGACATCGACCCAAGATCCACGTTCCTTGATTTCACCGGGCGTGTCATAGTGGCTCTCGCTCTTGACACATGAAACATGCATCTCTCTATCTTGCGCCTTATTTCATGCTCAACTCCGCACACTACAAGGAAATTGATTACCCCTCCGCTTTAGAAGTTTTGGGGTTTTCTTCTAGGGTCTTAGGAGTGAGCACAATCCTCCTTCCGTCCTTGACGAACACGATAATGTTGTCTCATCCTTGATGCGTAGCGTCTCGATCAAATTACTGCCATGGTCGCCTAAGTATCATGTAACAAGTGTCATGTCGATAACGTCACACAGAACTTGGTCTTTATATGTCCTCCCTATCTAAAAGGAAACAAGGCACCATTCCTTAACCGTCGTCACATTATCCATTTGAATTCATCCAATCGTGTACGGAGATTAATGTGGTATAACATCAAGTTTCAGTTTATCTACCATCGACCGTGACATGATGTTCTCGCAACTACTCCCATCAATGATGACATCACTGGTCCTTCCTTCCACTGTGCAACTTGTGCGGAAGAGATTGTGTTGCTGAGGGTTGGTGCTCATCTCGGGAGCATACACCTTTCGTTGCACGATCAAGGATATGCCTTGATCTCCAGAAATCCACTCAATACCATCCTCATCATTCTCAGCTTGTTCAGCGTCTTCAGCCTCTGGATCAACTGGTGTTTCTTCTTTAGTTATGGCTATATTAGCCGTTGGTTTCTGTGGGCATATGTTTGAGAGATGGCTTGGCTATCCACACCTGAACAATAATCAGGCCTAGGCCGAATATAGGTTGGGAGTTTTATTAGGGCATGGTGCTACTACTGCACGTTGGGATCTTTTTAGACCACTTCCTGATGCGCAGGTTGCAACCATAGGGGGTTGAGAATGCCCAACAGTGGTCTCCTTCCCTTTAGATAGTGATGAGTCTTCGGTGGGGTCCATCGTAGTAACATGAGTCGAGGAAGAGGGATGCCCAACGATTTTAGTTAGTTGAATTTCATCACGGTTAGCATATTGCAAGGCCTCTTCTGTGGTCCAGACCAAAAACATTTTAACACAATCCTGAATGTCAACTCTCAAGCCATTGAAAAATCTCGCAACCTTTTGAGCATCCTTCTCCAACAGGTCATTACGCATTGTTAATCTGTTAAACTCAATTGCGTACTCATCAACAGTTCGATTGCCCTGATGATAATTCTGATATTTTTGGAATAATGCTTGCTCATAATCAAGGGTAAGAAGCGCGATCGAAGAAGTTGTAGCATCCTGGGCCATGACTGGATGGGCAACTTATTATGTTAGGTTTAGGAGAGCTATAATTGCTCCCACCATGTGGAAGCACCCGATTTCAACTTATATGCCACAAGTTTCACCTTCTTCTCCTCCAGAACATCTATATATTTAAAGAAGTTCTCTACTTCCGTTCCGCTAACTAATCTAAGAACTCTTTAACACGTAATAGGCCATTGAACGCAGGGAGTTCAGCCTTACCTCTCTAATATCGCTCAACTCGATCTCCACGATCATTACCATGTACTAGCTACTGCGCAAGGAGATTCTCTACATCTTCATTGCTGTCATCAGAATCTACTGCTTTAGGTTGAGGATTAGCGGCTAGAAGGGCCGGACAAAACGTTGGATTATTTCGAACTGCGATCACAGGCAGTTGCGCACCACTCGGAGCCTATTGCGGAGCCAACGCCGATGCGATCTGATCGAGAGATGGTTGCAACCCTTGCATAGAAATCTCAAACGATCTCTCAAGAGCCTCCATCTTCTCCACTAGATATTTCGTCCCCTGATCATTGTTAGCGGGATTGTTGTAACGTTCTTCACTAGATGCCATCTTTTTAAGGTTATTCCTCACTCCGATACCAACTTAATTAATGCAGTCGTGGGTGGAACGAGATCGATCACCTTCTATCTCGTGCATAACTGATCCGAATCAACGGACCTATCGGGAATCCTCAACCGATTTTCCTTGATTTCTCAAGGGGCACTCGAGGAACACAAGTAAAACAAAAATAAACTCAAATAATTTTGCTTAAAATTTGAATAATGAATCCTCTACAACGAAAATAAACTAGTTTAAATAGTGTATAGCAACTACTTAGAAACCCTAAAATGAGATTAGGAAGAGCTTTAATAAAAAACGGAAACAAATCAGTTTAAAAACAATAAGTTCGTGGGTCTCTACGAGCGTCGGGCGACCGGTCGGCAGGGGGCCATGACCGGTCGTGGATAAGCCCAGGCAGTCCAGCAAGTTGGGCTGCCTTCTTGCATAAATTCGACCAGTCTGCAAACCAGTAATCAAAAGACTTTTGATGTGAGAATTATTTTTATCTTTTGCTCCTCTTTTGCTCCTCTTTTTACTCCTTAATTTCCTTTAGTTTTTTTGGGCCCACTCTCAGATCATTCCCTCGACTCTTTTCCTTCCTTGATCGCGGTTGCCTCACTCATCCAGCCATGGATAAATAACAAAATACAAGTGGTCTGCTAATAAGTGGTCATAGCTTTTTTTTTTCCAATCAGACAAGTCGATGTTCCTGCGTATGTGTACGTAGAGGATGGGTTGGAAGTTATTCAGTGGGTGCACCACAAACTATTGTCCAACTAATTCGACCTGAGACCTCGTTACAAACAACAGTATAATCCAACCATGAGTTTGGATAAGTAGGGTCAATCGATCAGTGATCCACACCGTTTTGTTGTCCGACCCACCCAGATGGGAGTTAGCCAAAGTCTCCCAGTTGGAACAATCCCAACCCTACAAGTAGAAGGTTACGCAGAAAACGCAGCAAGCTGGGTCCATGTTCAGTGGAAGAAAAGGCCACAGATTGGATGTCAATGATCTTCTAATCTGAGAGGCATTCGTAGAGTACACGTCAGCATAGGAGCCCATCATATAAATGATCAAGATCATCATGGACCAAACGTACTCCCTGCGAAAGCCTTGCGCAGGAAGTTCCTGCGCGGGGAACCTAGGTAGGGCCCACCATGATGTTTTCTAGATATCCACCATGTCCAATTGCTTTTTTACATCATTTTAGGATACTATACAAAAAATGAACCGGATCCCAAACTCAAGTGGGCCGCAATAAAGAAAAGGTGGGCCGGGAAATTCTCACCGTTGAAACCTCACTAGGGTCCATAGTGATGTTTATATGCCATCAATACCGTTCATAAAGTCATTCCTACTGTGATAAACTGAAATCACAAATATTATTCTGATTTAAAACTTCTGTGATCCCACGAATATTTCAACTGTGGATTTTTAATCCTCACATTTTCGGCCCGCTTGAGTCTTGGATCCAGATCGTTTTTTATCTAATGTCCTAAAATGAGCTAACAAAATGGATGGACACTGTGGATTTCTCAAAAACATCACGGTGGGCCCCACCTAAGTTCCCAGGCAAGAACTTCTTGCGCCAGGCTGTACAAATTTAGAAGTTTGAAGTTGGTGGTAATCCGCGTCCGACCCAAACTGTACAAATTTAGAAGTTGGTGGTAATCTCCAAGCCGTACCTCAACATGAAAACATGGAACATGCTTTGATTAAACGTGCACATGTGTTTTGTGTGTGGGCCCACTTATCGTCTATTTAACTGTACATGTCTTGGAATTATCCGAGAGACTTTCGACCATGCGCGGCCGAGAAAACGCGATATAAACGTTTCTAGAAAGGTTCCTCATACGAGCTAACCGATTTTTGCAGACATGGATTGCCAGTGTCGGGACTAGAAGTTGTGTGGGGCCCACAGATATGCCCATCAGAAATCCACTCCGTCCATCAATTTGCAAAACTCATGTGCACCACACCATACTAGACAGTGGTGACAGAAATTTCCACGATCGAAACCTTCCTAGAGCCGACCGTTATGTTTTTATGATATCCAAACTGTTCATAGGGTTATTAACACTCAGATAAACTGTAGGCATATAATATCATCTAGATACAAAATTTCTGTGGCCCCCACAAAGTTTCCAATGGTGGGAGTTCCATCCTGCAGGTTTCGTCTGGTGTGGACGACATGAGTTTTGGATCTGCCTTATTTTTAATCCCTGTCCTATTGTTTTCTTGCAAAACTGATGTACGAAATAGATTCATCATTGGAATTTCTATGGGCCTAAACAGCTTCCGACCACAGGAACTTCCTCTGTCTAGGGTCATAGGCAATCCGTATCCGATATTTGTACAGAAACCATGCTGGTGGGGTCAATCTTTCATGATTTTGACCATTAATTTGCTGGCCATGATAAAGGTTATCCAAGCTTACGTAGTTCCTAACCTTGCTGACTCCACTCGAAGCTTGGTTGAGCCACCTACTAAGATTTGGATTGGATCCTCGACCTAGAAGTGAGAGACTCGTTGAGTCAGCTTGATGGCTTGGTGAGACATGAACCCACCTGTTAGGGAGACATTTTATTAAAAATAAGTTATACTTGTTTACACCTCACCTATCATACCCGATTAAACAATCCAAAAGGTGCCACATGGCAGCCATGACACAAGTGGTGTAGATGAAATTTAATGGGAGGAGTTAGATATGCGTGCACATATGAGAGCATTAATTGCTAGAGTCTCATGAAAGTAGATGCAAGAGTCCAATGACATGAGAACTCTAATAAGTTTTTTATTCAAGAGCCCAGTGACATGAGGACTTGATAAAGCTTTCTTCACATTACCGAATAGCAAGAGACATGCACGATCTCTTGTACACGTGGCCTAATACATATTCAAGTCTCTCAGGATATATGTCAAATCATACGCATGGTTACTACCTCCCAGAAGCCTATAAAAGAAACACTTGAAGAAGAGCTTCAGGCCCTCGCCACACACAATCAATCAATACTTCTGTCATTGGATTCCACCGATCACTACTGGGAAAAAAAGTCCCTAACACAAGGTAAGAAGATCCCGTTCTGAAGAACTAACCCTCTCCTTCTAAAACACCCGATCGCTATAACATTGCTAGCTAAACAATTAGATCAACTTTCACAGGTTTCATCTTGTAGTTTGGCACTCGGGGTCACAAGTGTTCAATCAATTTAAGTCAAGCATCTGACACTATTCCTAGTCGCACATGTTTGACCACATTTGGACCATTTGGAACAAGTGTGGCCACATGTTTGGATTAAACGACAACAATATTAAATTTAACTATTTCAAATGTGAGAAATGCTCTAATTTCCATTAGCATTTTGACTCCCAGCAATGGCTCTACACAAACTATCTACTGGTAGTTTTGCCTCGTGCGAATCGTTTGAGACTAATTGATCAGTGGTTCAAGACTGAGTGCTCATGGTTCTGAAGGCAGCTCCTCACTAACCATCCAGAGCATCAAGTGATGGCTTTGTGGATTCTTTGGACTATTAAACTGAACCTCCCAAATGGTCCTGCCCCAATTATCAAGGCAAGTTGCCCCTAATTTTCTCCTAGAATTGACCGGTGCTATTTCTTCCTAAAGTCATTTAAATGTCTCAAGGAAATATTGATACACTTCCAAAACTTCTTAACTTCCTAGAGCTATACGCTACATGAACACTACGGCTATTTAAGTCCTTGAAGTACAATGATGCTATGCTTAGTTGATGATTTGAACACTTTGGAGACGAAGGACCGTAAATTAACATTAATATGTATCAATTGCATTTCTACTCTGTGCCTGTAACAAACCAATTCTCTCTGATTTTTCACATTTTAATTAATTGAAGATTTATTTTAGGAAATATAATTAATGGCTTCTGCCAAATCATAGCTTGGAGTGCAATTTGTTTCCAGATCAATACAAGCTTCTCAAGAGGACATATTTGTATGTATATCCTTGCAATGGAATCAATAGTCAAACTATAATATCAAATTCCATCAATCAATATTAGACAATTGTATTCATCAAATTCCATCAATCAATAGACAATTGTATTGAATAGATGGTTTTGGAATTAATTAACCAAGTTCGGTTCACCATGTTGATTAGTCATTCTAATTCCCAATATAAATCTAAACTCATAAAGGCGATAGATTCTTTGTTCAGATTCCTAGTCCCCTCGTGAACGAGATTGACCACCCAATTTACTACAATCAACCTAATAGGCTTGTATAGTGGTGAAGCAAAGCATTTAGTTAAATATTCACTAGGACCCTGAGTCTTCTCGACTTTGAGGATGTATAACTCTAACAAGCATAGAAAGTACAAGCTGATATCAGACAGACGGACGCTCCATATATGGATTAAGTTATCCCAACTCATTCATTAGCCATAACAATATTTTAGCCCATGAAGAATCGATTAACTTAGGCCTCACAACGTACCTTAGATTGAACTTCTCTCCTTCATTTTCTAAATATATAAAGACATGAAAGAAATCCCCCAGCCAAATTTGTCTTATTTCATATCCATTTCATAAATACATTATAAAATAAAACATTGATGAAGGAAAGAAAAAAAATTTTATGAGATTAAGAAGGCATATTCTAACACTTAGTTCAGAGTTACAAAGCAAACATCTTGAATTTTGAGAAACCTAACTATAACATAATGAGCCACGAATTCGCTTGAGAAAGAGCATTGATGATGGGAAATTCATCAATGAACAGGAATTTTGGCCAGTCTGAGTTTTCGTTCATTGGAGAGAAGCTTAGCAAAGCGAGCCAATGCTTCTTCATTGGTTCCCTCGCCTTTCACCTCTTCAGACAAGCCTGTTTCTAAGTTCACCCTTGACACCGGCTTCTTCAGAAGCTTCCTCCCAATCTCCACTAGATTCTCCAAGTTATCCCTTGTCGAAATGTCACTGATGACGCATCCCCAGTCAATGAGTCCTCCTGTGAAACACATCAATGACGAATATAGTCATGCATCTCCCTAGTTTAGTAACAATCAATAGATAGAAAGATAGAATCACTAGAAGGAGATCTGTTCAAGAAAATTAGGACGATGTGTATAAGATCCCAGGCATTGATGAGGTGGGATCTATGTGAACATGGGTTCACCCAAAATTAAAGTGGTGCACACATTGGGAGGGTCACATGCGCCTATATTTTTGTCAAGAGGACTACACCTGTATGCGAAGGTAATTCTTTTCGGCTTGGAGCACTTGGAAGAGAATGGAGGTATGGATATCAACCACATCCGCACTTGCTTGGCTGAAAGTGTCGATCAAAGGCGTCCCACTGCCATTGTACAGCCATCCAAGCACGCCCCATTTGGAGGCACTACTTGCACTGTATCTCTGTTCTTGCTTGCCCACTCCAGTGCCCAAAGAGATGACTAGGAGTTTGCGACAGTCGATGGTCTTCATCGGAAGAAATCCATGTTTTCCACATGAATCTCCTTGCTTATATGACTAATGGACATTAACGTCTGCATAGAGTAACACATTCACACAGTCATTAGCATTGCATATAGTAAATTTGGTAGTATTCCTACAAGGGGGAAACTTATACTAGCCCATTAGTGCAACTTACTGGATTATTAGCAGCGACTCCACCATCGATGAGATTGAAGCCTCGAATTTTACTTAGGGTTGTCTTTAGTTTCGAAGTAGTGAGCAGGAAGATACGTCGGAGCAGCAGATGTACTTATGCAGATATCCGATAGAAGGGCATTCATCGAAACATCAGTTCTTGCCTATATAATGCACAATCACCACATTCAGAAATAAGTTGCATTTCCTTCAAAATGAAATCAAAATCATGGCGCCTTAGGGAGGGAAGAAGGGCAGTACTCTACTTCGTAGGTAGTGAAGATGGATGGTTGAAGAAGCTTGATGTCGAAAGTGGGAATAAGGACATTCGTTAGAGTGTCCTGGATCCTTGTCTGGCCCAGTAGTTGTTGCACTTTTGAATGTAGGAATTTTCCATTATACTTGGGTCCGGAGATTGCACCAACCAAGCTTTTTAACAGAACTCAAAACACCAGAGCTGCAGAGAGAGCACATTGAGTGTGTTATCTACAGTACTTGTACCTCAAAAAAAGCTGTCCAATTCATGAGACCCACGGTAGATTGATCATGCGGCTGAGATCAGTTGATTGAAACGAATTTAACAGCTTAATTAGCAATGAGAAGTGGTCATTTTTTCCTCAATTTGGACGAGTCATGACTCAACTCAAGCATTTCTGTTTTTGTTTTTTGTTTACCGTTTTGAGGAAAAATCTTAGGGCAGTTCTCCAGGTAAAATTCGTTGATATCCTTGGCAGCGAGAGAGCGGACGGTTGTTCTTGTCCGGAGCTGTAAGCATGGTGGTCACTAAGCCCTCCTGTGCTCGTTCCTGCGATCAGATCGAAGTAGTCTGCGAGCCTCGCATCCTCACCGTCCAACTCCTGCAGTAAAACAAACTTCGTTCATTGTGTACAACCACGAACATGTCATGGGCCGAAAACTTGCTGGATCCGATGATCTTGACCATTTTAAAGAAATAGATGTACAAAATCCAATAATTCTGATTGGTAACTTTTGTAGGACACTTTTTGCATGGTTAGGATAATCGGATCAATGATTTTTGGCCCACTTTCTATTACGATTCGGATGGTTCAGATCATTTGTACGCGTATCTCAGAGTAATATATAAACTCGGGACTACGAAAATTATTATCTCGACTCCCACAAATAAATGTGACAGTCGGGGAGTGGGACATGAAAGTGGGACATGAAACTTCTGATTAGTGGGTATTGTTAGCATCTTGAACGGACCACCTGATGAAGGATCATCTATCCGTTCATCAAGTGGAGGCACTTGATGAACGTGTCTCCATCCACCATTGCTCAATTGCCACGTGTCTTCCATTCCACAAAGATCATAAGGGCTTCTCACCTGGAGCTTGGATTCGAGGAAAGCGAGGATGGTCCCAGGGATTAGCCCCCGCACACACCTCCACCGTCGATGTTCAGCACCGTGACCATCTCTCCGAGAGAAGGCGTTGGATTTACCGTTTCCCCATTGCTAGCCATTTCTCGCTTGATAGCCCGAGTACTACCTAAAAAGGAAGCTTCAGAATACGAGAAGAGAAGGAAATGAGGTTGGTTTAATGTTTTGTGGGGGTTGAGTATAGTAGTATATATAGGCGGTTAAACCATGTACACGCAGGGCGGATATAGTGCTAATACCACAATATCATCATGTTAGCTGACTCGCTTTCGGCCGAGCCCATGCCTAAAACATGAGAAGCCACGTGGCATACAAATCCAAGCTCCACTCTCTATATTATCTAGCTCGTGGGTCCCTTTCACAAGTTGGTAGGGACGAAAAATTCCTACGACAGCAACGCGTATACAACAAAAAGACCAGAGGGGGCCATGCATATCGTAAGAAACAAAGGAATTACAAATTTCAGCCTGCTCCAAAAGTTCAGTGGGCCTGAGTAGTTTTCAAATGGTGAGTACTGGTTCCCATCGT
>PVNU02000908.1:0-30007 GCA_003013855.2 Liriodendron chinense | reverse complement strand
AACCAACAGTCTGTAATATGTAAGTTCTATGCATAAGATTCACTCAGTCTAGGCTGAGCTGAGCATGCTCAATTGCATAGGTCATTCCCCTTTCCTATAGGTCCAGTTCTCAATCATAACCATCCCCAAGTCCTCTCACAAGACAAGGTTAGATTAGGGTTTGAACTAGATTCAAATCACCAGCACAGTCCTTACATATTCCAGAAAATCAACTAAAATAGAACTTTGGCCTGAAGTCCCTTTATGAAGAGCTTAGTACTAGAGCGCACTCCGATTCCTCGGATCATACAGGTCTATACCGTTGCAAACAAATTAAGAAGTTAAGTAATTCATCCAAACATCCATGAGTCATCACAAGACTAAGAAAAATTACTTAAAAACTTGTATAAACTTCAAACCTTAGTTCATAATCATGAATTCCAAACTAAAACCACTTAACTACGAATTAAAACATCTTGGATTCACTACAAGCTTCACCTCTTAGCCCTAGCTAAGAGGTTTAGCTGCTCATGATCCCAAGTAAAACATGAAACAACTACAAAAGCATGAAAACAGCAAAGCAAACCAAAAGGAGTTGTGAAACTCCAATCTTCACTTCCACAAGCCTCCAACCTCGCTTGAGCCTCTAGGATGCCTTAGGAACGATCCCTAGGTGTCCATCTTATAGTCTGGAGGCCTCCACAACGTCGGAAGAATCGGAAATTTGCGTAACACTTACGCAGCGCAGAGAAATTTCGGAAGAAATTAGAAAGTTCTAACTCAGTACGCATGGCCGACCGGTCAGACCGGTCGGCCTCAAGTGAAAACACTCCAGCAAGCATCTCCGACCGGTCATGACTCGGTCGGGCCTATTCCTCCTTGGTCCAGCAAGCATGTCCGACCGGTCATGACCGGTCGGACGCCTTCAGCGCTTTTCCAGCACCAATGACCGACGACCGGTCGGTCCTCTTCAGTAATGCCCACATACATGGCTGACCGGTCACTTACCGGTCTGGCTTCCTTGGCCGACCGGTCATGACCGGTCAGCTTCATTTTCTTCTTATTTTCTTCTTTTCTTTCATCTGCTTTCTTCTCTGCTTTGGTTCTTTCTTTCCTTTTCTTCTTTGGTCCTCAAACATTCTTCATCAGAATGATCCCCAAGTGAGCTCTTTATGTCTTCAATTGAGTAGAGTCCACCCTCAATCCTGTAGTCACAAAACATGCATTGAATTAGCTTACAAACCATACAAACCTTGCACAATGAGTGATGAATTGGGGTTAGAATATGCACAATTAAGAGCTCAACAGCTACCTATTACCAACCGGGGGATGGTCTATACCCGTAACCAAAGCCGGAAATGGGATGTAGTGTGAAAGCTGTCAGAATGACGGTAAGGCAAGTTCCTGTCTAGGCTTGTTGTTAATCTATACACCGTTGAATCCAATACCTTAATCAATTCACAAGGAAGGTAACCCCAAAAATCCTTGAGATGAGCATTCACTGAGCACACTAGGATAAATTGTTTGGATTCTTCTATTTATCAATCAATCAGCGGGAATTTCATATAAATACTTGTTATGTTATGAGAAGGTTAAGGTCTAAACTTCTATCAGTAAGTTTTCCTGATTCTTGCACTCACATATCATGAAGTATATAGAAACATGGTTTCTAAAGAAGAGTTGGGCTTTGGAGAATTGAATCTTGTTTCATGCATGTTTTGCTCGGGTCTAGCAAAATGCTGGTTGGGGGGTGTGTTGAGCTCTGAATTGTGCATATTCCAACCCCAATTCATCACATATTATACATGAGTTGAATGATTAAGAGACTACTTTAATGCATGATTTGTGATTTTAGGAATGAGATGGAGATTTCACTAATTCAAGGCTTGAGAGAGCACTTTACATACATTGAAGACCAAGCTTTAATGATCCCAAGAAGAGAAGAAAAAACCTTGAAGAAATCATGTTAAAGTCTTGAATTGTCCTGAAAAAGTAAAGTGCAGAGCTGCAGGGCCATAAAAGTAAAATGTAGAAAAGTTACAGTTTCTGAAGATTGATCTAGAGATTGATCCGTCGATTGATCATTTAGCCTGAGCGATTGATCGACAGACTTGAGCGATTGATCTCTCACAGCAGAAATTGACAAAAATGTTGCTGGCCTGAAGTGCGGAATTGCGATTGATCGCCTAGCTTGACCGATTGATCGCCCAGCCTAAGCAATTGATCGCTCAGCCTGTAGATCAATCGACAGAATGTAGATTTTTGAAGAATTCCTATTGAAACTCTTTGGACACTTTTTGGTCCGATCAATCAATCGCTCGGCCATCATCGATTGATCGCCCATCATCACCGATCCATCGCCCAGCTCCAGAGATCAATCGCTCAAATCATAAAAAAAATCAGGAATTACTACTGAACTCTTGGACACTTTTTACTCCCATTGATTGATCGCCTATCCTTGACCGATTGATTGCTAGGACCCACCGATTGATCGCTCAGCCAATCGATCAATCGCTCAATTGCTCAAGTTCAAAAACTGTTATTTTCGGCCTGGATTTTTCTACGCAGTGCGTAAGTTTTATGCAAATTCTTGAAGATTCTGCACTATGAAAGCTTGAAAGCTATAAAAGGGGTCCTCCACTATGTTCCTAGGGCATCCTAGAAGAGATTAAGCACGGTGGGAGATGGCGGAAGTCGGATTTGGAGTTCTACAACTCCTCCTAGTTTGTTCTTTTAGTTTCATGTTTTGTTTAGTTGTTTTCATGTTTCCTTGGATCATGAACGGCTAAACCTCTTAGCTAGGGATAAGAGGTGAAGCTTGTAGTGAATCTAAGATGTTTCAATTCGTTTGATTTGGTTTCAAGTTATTTAATAGTGAAGAACAATGGTTTGAGGTTTAAATAAAGTTCTAAGTGATTTTTCTTAATCTTATGATGGCTCATGGATGTTTAAAAGAATTGCTTGAGTTCTTTATTGTTTTGAGATAGTTTAGACCTATATGATCCAAGGAATTGGATTTAATACGCTCTAGATCTATGATCTTCATGTGGGGAGCTTCTTACCAAAATTCTAATTTTTCTGGAAATTCTGAAGTATGTAAGACTGTGTACGTGATTTTGGATAAGTTCAAATCATGATCTAGTTTTAGCTTGTAACAGGATTTAATGATGATTATGGTTGTGATCTTAACCTATTGGAATTGGGATTGACCTATGCAATTGAGTGTGCTCAAGTCCTAGCTTGAATTGAGAGAATCATGTACATATTCATACATATGACATATTGACTGTTTTAACTGCTCTATCATCTGGCTAGATAGAACTTAATTTCGTTCTAGCTGAGAAAGTGAGAAACCACAGCGAATTGAGCATCAAGGATTGCTACAAGTGGATCCTTGAACCCCTAGTGCCTTTTTATTAATTGATTATTCTCAGTTTAGTTTAATAGCATCTATCTACATCAATCTTCTACAAATCTGTTAGTTAGCTCTTCAGTAGAACTATTGGAAGTGTTTTGTGAATTCCTACATAAGTCCCTGTGGATCGACCTCGGTCTTACCGAGATTATTACTACATCACAATCCTACACTTGGGGAAGCGAACAGCGGCCTAAAATCACCAGTATTTGAGTGCTAGCATCTATAACCGGTTGCGTGTCGAAGACGATAAAATCCACCTTGTAGTAGAATTTGTCAACTTGGACTAGAACATCCTCAACTATCCCTCTCGGTACATGGATAGATCTATCAACAAGTTGTAATGTGGTTTTCATGGGTTTTAATTCACCAAGACCCAATTTCTTGTATATCGAGTATAGGATCAAGTTTATGCTTGCCCCAAGTCTAACAATGCACGTTCAATCCGGTAGTCACCAATGATGGATGAAATCGTGGGACTACCAGGATCCTTGAATTTTGGGGAGATCTTTTGAGTGAGAATAATACTCACTTACTCATTTAGGAAGGCCTTTTGGTGCACATTATATTTGTGTTTGGTTGTGCATAAGTCCTTTAGAAACTTGGCATAAGAGGGGATTTGTTTAATGACATCAAGCAATGGAATGTTAATCTTGACTTGTCTGAAAATCTCTAAGATATCATGAGAGTTTGGAAGAGATTTTGGAGCAACCAATCTCAAAGGGAATGGTGTTACGGGCTTATAAACGTGTTCCGTTTCTTATGGGGCTGAGTTAGATCCGTCCTCATCTTCAGAATTTACCGAATCATTAGGCTTGTTGGCCTTCACCGGAATAGATTTGTCAATTTGCTTACCACTTCTAAGAGTGGTGACGGATTTAGCTTGCTCCACATGTTGGTTAGGAAGATTAGGGATGCTTACTTCATGTATTTGCTTTGGATTGGGCTGAGGTTAGGCTGGAAAGGTCCTTCCCTAGCATTCAAGCGTCCCTTAATCTCATCAACCGAGACTTTAAGCTCTTGGAACATTTGTTGGTTTGTTTAATTTATTTGCATTTTCCCTTGCATAAACGCCTTTAGAGTATCTTCCATTGAGAATTGAGGTGGGGCCATATTTTGCATGGGTGGCCCTCCTTGAGAGTTGGTAGGATTTCCCGTGGGATTATTCTTCCAACTGAAATTTGGGTGGTTCTTCCAAGTAGAGTTATACGTGTTACCCACCGGTCCATTAAAAGGCTGTTGATAACCATATGTGGCATTTGCATGTTCTTGTAACACCTCTTGAAATGCAGGAATTGTAGGACAATCTTGCGTAGCGTGTACATTAGTGGCACAAATTCTACATAGGTTCTCAATAGTTTCATTGGACTTTGAAACTTCACTCTTACTAAGTTCCATGGCCTCGATCTTCCTTGTGAGGTTGGCTATCTTTGCGTTCACATCATCTTCTTCTTTAAGAATATAGATGCCTCCTTTTTTCTTTTGTTGAGGAGGCTTGAGATTACTAGATTTTTTCGAGGTATCCCATGATTGGGCATTCTCGGCCAACATATCCAAGTAACTCCAAGCTTCATCTGGATTTTTACTCATAAACTCACCGTTGCACATCATCTCTACGAATTGGCGCATGGTGGAACTTATCCATTGTTGAAGAAAGTTTATGATTCGCGAGCTTTCGTAGCCATGATGTGAGCAAGCAAGTAGGAGATCCTTAAACCTTTTCCAACATTGGAAGAATGGCTCATTCTCTTTAGACGAAAAGTTTATTATGGCTCTTCGAAGGGTGTTTGTTTTATGAGCCGGGAAGAACTTTTTCAAAAAATTTCAGGTCATCTCATTCCATGACCCTATCGAATGTGGTCTAAGAGAGTGAAGCCAAGTCTTGGCTCTTTCTTTTAATGAAAAGGGAAAAAGTTTGAGTTTTATAGCATCTTCTGAGACATTAATGTATTGTAAAGTTGCCACCACTTCTTCAAATTCCTTTAAGTGTAAATATGGGCTTTCAGAGTCTAGCCCATGGAACTTTGGTTTGAATCACACCCGGCTTTATATCAATGTTTCCCCCGGTTGGTGGTAAGACCACGCACAAGGGTGTAGTTGTACGGGCATGCTCTAGGTAGTCTCATAAAGATCTCATTGGAGGAACATTTTTTTACCTCATTCTCTCCTACTCCCTCTTGATTTGCATTTGTCGTTGGAGTAGGGGGGAGGATTTCTTAAAGGTGTTTGATCCATACTCCCCAAACTATCACAATGCTCTTAGTATTTTCAAACTCGTCTAGGGACTGATAATGGTCCAACTAGACCACCTTCGGATTGGAGACGATTGGTGTGGTCAAGTTCCCAACGAGACATAAACCACACAACTACGATCTAAACTAATCCTAAGTCCTAAAACAAAATTTAACAAAATTTTGAAAATCGAAAAAAATCTGTAAAAAGCACTAAGTTAGAAGGAGATTACCCGATTCGCTTGAACTATGGAAGGATTCTTACAAAACAAAACAACTTGTTACTCCTAAGAAATTAGAAAAAACCTATCTACTTCTACAACTACAGCCACTAAAACAATCTAGAACCGTTATCTAAATTCCCCAAAAACGGCACTAAAAACTTGTTCACTCACCTCAAGTGCAAGGCTGTGATGTAGTAATAATTTTCGGTAAGACCGAGGTTGATCCACAAGGAATTAGAAAACTAATTCTAAAATATTCCAGCAACTTGAATTGAAATAATTTGGAGTTATGAATTAAGAGAACTAACTTAAAATAGTAATTTGGGAAAAATCAGTAATTTAAAGGAACTAAAGCTTTCAAGGACCACTTGTAGCAATTCCATATCAATCTAATCAATCCAAGCATAAAACACAACTAAATTCAAAGTTCTATCTCTCATCTAGTTGGAAGATAAAGCATTGAAAACACATTCAATCCCACTTAAGTTGAACTTCCAAGTTCTAGTCCTATTTAATCCCATAGCATTCAAAATCATAGCCTTTGGAGTAACAGCCATGCCTATGGACTATGGCATGCTCAAGGGTTACTATAATTCGAATCTAATTAAGCCAAATATGATAATCTCAGAGAATTGCAAGGAATCCATGTCCAGAGCACATGAACTCTCATAAAACTTCTAAAAATATCAACTTTATTCGAACTAGAATAATAAAAATCCAAACTTAAGTGAAAGTACTTGAATCAAACTAAATTAAACATGAAATTGGCTACAAGCTTCACCTCTCAGCCTTAGCTGAGAGATTCTAGCCAAGCATTGTCATACTACAATTAGAACTCAATAAAGAAAACATAAAAACTAGAAAATCAAAATCAACGGAGTTGTAGACGCTCCACGGTGCTCTCCTTCACTTCCCACGACCTCCAATCTCTTCTAAGATGCCTTTTATAGAATAGTGAGGAAGATTCCAGATAGCGCAAAAAATCACAGAATTGCGCAGAGAAAATCGGAGCTTGTAGGACAAACTTTGTTACGTAAATGACCGGTCGAACGACCGGTCTGAGCTCCTGGACGACCGTTCGGACGACCGGTCGTAAAACGGCAAAAATAGTCCAGTGAGATTTTTAGAATTTTAACCCCTCTCTGTTAAGTGTACGACTGGTCTAAGTGCTGGTCGACCGGTCTATCTTGGTCCAGTGAGAAGTGCATAAATAGGGGGGTCTCTATTGAATTACAGACCGGTCGAACGACCGGTCCTCAGTGCAAAGTGTTGCACTTCTTCCTTCTTTCTTCCATATCCCTCTTGCTTCTTTCTCCCATCCTTTGGCACTTGGTTCTTTGATCTTCAATGTGTACAAAGTACTCTTTTTAACCTTAAATCAGTGAAATCTCCGCCTCGCTCCTAAAATCACAAATCATGCATTAGATGGGCCTTTAAGGATGCAAACCATGCATATAATGTGATATAATGGGTTAGTGAATGTATAAATTGGAGGCTCAACATTGAACGCCCTGTGTGTGCAATATACCCTTTTGATAGTCCATCGATTGTGGACGGGTTGGTTAAGCTCCCTGGTGTGTGCAAGATACCATACTAGCATACCCGGTGGATATCATATGATTTTAACAGGTTGGGTGAGTTCCTTGGTGTGTACAAGAGATCAACTCTGTAGCCATGATGGATTTTGTGAAACAGTGTAGGCCCAACTATAAAGTAGCCCTGGATGTTCTACTGATAACCGTACTGAGATTGTTGAGACATACTTGCATATCATGCATCACGTGCATGTTTAAGAGATTTTGGTTTGATGAAATTACCATTGGATTTGTAATGATTTTTAATTTAATGGTCAAGTGATTTTCTATATCGAATTACATGTGCTAAACTATATGAGAATACTCACCGGTTTTTATAACTGACGGAGTGATATGCGATTAACTGTAGTGACAGGTGATGATTTAGAAGATTACAAGGAGGCAATGCCAAAAGAAGATGAATTTTAAGAAGACCTTTTAGATTTGATTATTTTAATTGTTAGTTTGAAAAGCTTTGATGTAATAAGGTCCATTAGATGGCCATTAGTTTAGATGGTTGGAGAAAATTTAGTAGACTTTATATTTGGAGGTTTAATTTAAAAGTTTGGTTTATTTTAGTTCTATAAATACCATGTGAATGTGAATGAAAAAGAGAAAAATTATTAATACCCTTGATTTCGGGAGTTGAGTGTATATACTCGAGTGTCAAATTTTGGGGGCGTTACACATATCATAGGCGACACATGGAGTTGGACATTGGATTTTTTCATTTGAATGTAAGTCCAAATCCATAGGTTTCCTGGATAAAGATTTGGATTTTAATGGGTAAAGAATAGGAGCATACCTTGCCAATCTTGTAGGATTTGATGGCGGACGGCACGAGGGGGCGTACAGCGGTTAATGAGGATGATCATGCTTTCATTGTACGTCGTTGGGACCATATGTGTTCCCTGGCCAAAGAACACCAACCTCTTCCTTCCATAAAAGGTCGGGGTACCTGAGATCTCTGGGATAACTCAGTGGAATAACCACAACCGATGCTTGAACGTGTTCTGGCCAACACTCCATTCGCAAGCCTTCTTACATTGCTTTTCCACAACAATAATGCCAACCTCATGCTACTTACAGCCCTTTGTGAGAGGTGGAGGGATGAGACCCACTCCTTTTAACTTCCCTATGGTGAATGGGGGATAAATCCCCTGGACATATATATGCAGATAGGCTTTCCATTCCACAGGGCAGTTGTTCCCCATGCAGGCTTTCTTGCCCCAATTACCCCCAATGACTGGATGCGGCTTGTGGGAGCCATCCCTCCTAAGAGCGAATTTCAAAGTAGCCAAGTGAAACTGCGGTGGTTTCACAACACCTTCACTACTGTCATCCCTACTACCGAGCTGGAAGCCCTTCATAAAGCACGGGCAATGATTACTTACGCCTTTGGTTCATTCCTTTTCTGTCATGTGAATGAAAGGATAGATCCTAGATTTCTTCGCTTGAATGAGGACCTTCATCATTCATGCAATTAGAATGGGGTCATTTGACTTGCATCTACTAGGGCTTGGATAAGACTTCTCGGAGTAGCAAGTGTTTTACAGGTTTTTGGCCTGTCGTGGAGGTATTCTCTTTAACCTCCCTTGGCAATTTTTGTCTTCTTTATTCATCTGATCATTGTGTTTGACCTTGCCCAGACCTGTTTCTATGATCATTTCCCTCACCTATCCCCGAGGATACGGGATAATGTTAAACCATCTTTGTATCGCTTCATGCATTGGCGTCAGCAAAACTGTCAACGAAATCTCCTAGTGTCTGGGGATAATTTGTGTGCTGACATAGATGGATTGACTACTGAGGACGTAAGTATCTCATTTTCCTTTATCCGACGTGCTGTTTGCAACTGATTGTGGTGTGATTTTCTTTCTTTTAGTTTGCCCGGATGCCATATGCCTGTTTTCCCCTTTACTATACTCCTCAACACGTGGAGGCTTATGATTCTTCGTGTCTCCAGATCATTTTCTCTGATGCTGAGTCATTTCAGTGGTACTTAGGAGAGAGGCTGCTCCGATAGATTACCGATGTCGCTAAGGTTCCTTGTTGAGCGCCCCCTCAGGCTGCTCAGATTTCAGCTGATGCTATGGCCAATGCTCTCGAAGGTCAGCTTGAATTTTACTTCGCGGTCTCGGATCGTGACTATGATGAGTTGTATCTGCTGAATGAACAGGACCTCTTCTTCCTTCACTATACGTTCCAGGGGCTCACAACAGGTATGCTGGAGGATCAGTGACAGCTCCTCTAATGGACCTTCACCGTCGGGAGCGGGAAGAGAGGAGGGATGATGATGATTATGTCGGTGATCTGTAGCCTGTTCTTTGAGGATGTATTCAGCTTGTTGATGTATGGCCTATTGACATTTTAAGGCCCATTTTTTTGCTTTTCTTCTGCATCAAAATCTTCTAAATGAAATACAACCCCTATTTTGCCTCAAATTTCTTGATGATGCTTGGATGCTTTAATTTTCGATCCATTCTTTGATGCTCTATGGAAGATAAGATTCTCAACTGCATGGATGATGACTTGAATGGTTCAGATTGCTTGATTTGACAATGTGGGCCCTTTCCGGATTTCAGCTTTGCTTTGGAACACTTATCCTTGATGTTTTGTGAGGCTAAGAAGGCTTTCCATGGTGCGGATGATGATTTGAATGGTCCATATTACTCTTTTTGGCCATGTGGGCCCACTTGATGATCAGATCTTGGACTTTGGCCTATTTTCTTGACGATCAACCCCTTGATTTTTTCATTTGATGCCTCATGTAAGTTCTTCCATGGCTTGGATCATGATGATCTAGCCTTTGAATGACTCAGATTGCTTGTGGGCCCCTCTTGATTGATTTTCCTCCTCTTTCACTCGGTCAAACCCATTTTGGTTGTAGTTCTTCATGATTCGATAGGTGGGGCACATTCCAAGTGGTTCAGATCAGATTCGGTTAAATTCAGAGTCGATCGAAGCTTTGGGCGGCTCTCAGGGTGCCAACTGTTGACGTGGACTAACAGTCTCACCTACCAGAGGTTGTGGAGCCAATCCCGCAAAGAGAGAGGGAGACCGTCCGTACGGGTGGCCTGCAAGGGACTGCCCAAATCTCACCTCTTGTGCGGTTTGGGCTCACTCTGGTTCGAACATTCTTAACATCCTCCTGTTCTTGTCCCTTGTATTCTTTACATACGAGGTTTGATTCCAGCCATGAATCCCTCTTTTGTCTCATCTTTCCTTCATTTTTTGTCTTTTCTCTTTTGGTCCTCTCTTAGGCAGCCATTGATGATGGCTTGGGGGCCATTGAGAGAGAGGTTGGTGGGTCCCATGTTTCAGAAAATGATGGGAGCTTTAATGATGGTCAGATGCTTTTGATTGATGGTATAGATAGAGGTTTAAATGGGGGCGTTGATGGGGGTTTAAGGATGGTGGTTGGTGGAGCTTTGAATGGCCCCATTAATGGCAGCCATGCTAAAAATCCAGATTTGAATGGGGCATTGGCTATGAGAGGATCAGATGGTATGGATGAGATGGGGAGATGGGCCATAGGTGAGGCTATGCATCCTTTAAGTGTGGGCCGCATGGATGATGTGATCGATGGTGAGGATGATACCATGATTGACATTGATGAGCTAATCTCATACCTAAATAGTATGGATGGTTCAGATGATACCTTTGATGGCTTGAATGCTCTTGATAACGGCTGAGGTGTGCGGTACACTTGCTTGGGTGGACTTGATGTGATCATTGATGATGTCTCCTTGATGATGGACGGTGTGGATGTCCCGATGATTCCTTTAACTGGACAGAGTGATGGTTGAGTTCCTGATTTTATGCTGGAGAGGACTGCAAGTCCAGATCTGACCATAGATTCTCTGATCGAGGTCATCGGGGCCCTTCTTGATGGTTCAGATGCATTTTTCGGCGGTCAAAATGGTCAGGATGCCACGATGTGCGGGGTGATCTTTGCTGATAGCCTTCTTGACGAAGAGTAACGACCTTCTCCTGATCATCGACCCTCTATGCACTCTGTTCACGAGGTGGGTGAGTCTTCTCATGCTGTTGAGGTCGTGACAGTTTCAGATAGCAATGTGACTATATCAGACATAGTCGTTACTGGGGATATGTTAGGGACTGTTGAGTTCGCAGGGGTTCCAGCTTTTCCTTCTCCTTCGCCCATTGATCTTTCGATCCTTGATGAGTTATCAGCGATTCTTCAGCTTTTTGTTCTAGAGGGGATTCCTGTGAGGACTTGTCAGTTGCTTCCTCGTCCTTCTTGTTGCCATGACTGCTTACGTGGCTTGACAAATTGTCAGCCTTATGAGGTTCGAGAGCTGGAGTCATATGGCTTTGGCGGTCTGATCCATATGGCTAGGGTTGACATTGATAGAGGATGCTTGTTGTCGTACTGATTGACTAGGTCCCTTCGTTGAACTTGTTTGCGTTCAACGATATAGAGATGGGACCTTCTTTGGAGGAGACGCGCCCTTGAACAGGTCTTCCCTGGGATTATGCTCAGTATTTTTTCACAGAAGACTGCCACTCCGCAGAATTGGTTTGGGATTCCATATCTTACTTAGCCTGTTGCTGACGGTCAGGATGCTGTAGTTTTCTCCTTAGACTTGCTGTATGATTTTTTTTTTGGGCCCTCGGAGTGTAGCAGGGTCCTTACTTTCTCAGAATGCACTGATGTTCTGTCTGATAGCTAAGGTGTTATTCTTAAGATGGCGCAGATCTCAGACTCCTCTGCTTTTTGAGGTGATGAGCCGAGTTGTTCATCGGCAGGGGATCATTTCTCTTGTCCTGGTTGAGTTGTTCAACGGGCTGACTGACTGTGCCCTAGGTCGTACCCGCGTCCTTCGCGACTGTTGTGCATTTCTTCAGGTATCCCTTTCGTACTTCTTTTCCTTTCCTCTCTTGAAACTGTTTACTTTAGCTGAGTCTCTTTCTCATGATCAGATCTGGCTATGGAAGCGTCTTTTGCTGACTGTTCCTATATCGTTTCCCAGCACTCGTCGCCCTGATCTTATATGCCATATCATGGAGTTCCTTCTGCATACAACCAAGATGAGCGAGCCTTTGTATCGCAGGATGTTTGCTGAGCTCCGTGATTGGAATATTCATTAGGAGTTATCTTGGCTTTCACTTCCTCTAGTACTTTGTGACACTCATCGCCTTCCTCTGGTGCTGGTAGGCTTTCAATCTTACTTTTCTTATCACCCTATCCAGTTCCTGAGGCAGTCGGGTATGAGCAGGATGTTCCCCTTTTTGCTTTCTCGGGTATTGGTCGTCGATCACTTCTGTCCTGATCATCTGCCTTTAGGACTTGGGTTGACGGGTCATGGATGGGTCACTTAACTGCTGATGTGCTTGGTTTTGAGCTACAGACTCTTCCGATGGCGACTGCCCCATCTCAGCATTGGGTTGCTGAGCAGTCCTTGTATCAGCGTATTCCTTGCTAGCATCTGACTGCTGATGAGGATGAGCTGGATGTTATCGGAGATGACGGCTCTTCATCTGGTTCATATGAACCCTTTAAGGAGCGCCTATTTATCGATCATGGCTTCCTTTTGGCCACTCATGGCCATCTACTATCTGGGATTTTCACACTTCGGTATCATTGTGAGATGATGTCTAGGAGATTGGTCGTCGATCAAAGATTGTTTGATGAGGAGGTGGCGATCCGTAGCCTCGAGAGAGATGAGGTGCATTACCTGCGCATGGAGGTGAGCAGGCTAAGAGCGAGGCTATTTCATTATGAGTCAGAGGACTTACCTGACATGGCCGAGGAGGAGGGCAGAGATTGATTTTCTACTTTTGAGGGTTGTGTCGGCCGTCTGTACATTCCTTTTGCATGGTACATGACTGACGATGATGTATTATTTTTTTTATATTTTAAAAGAAATGATATGATATATGTAAAATAAATATGATGCATTAATGGAAAGAGAAAACTTTTTTAGAATTTATTGTGCCATGAGTTGTCTTTTGAGTGTGTGTCTAAATTTTATACTGGTATGTAGGAATCAAAACTATGGCTCAGCCAATGCTTTGACCGAAATTTTGAGACTGGCTTCTGTGGGATCCCTTTAGTTCCTTAGAGAGGTAGGCAGTAAAAATCGTTACTTCCTGAGAGTTTTGTCAGAGTTTGTAAAGTCCTTTGTCATCGACTGTACTTCTTCTTATTCTTGAACTATAACTGCCTGAGCTGATTTGGACTGCCTTGCCTCTTTGTACCTGCACTTTTATTTTTTCTTTTCTTTTTCTTCCTGAGCCATTTTTGCCTGTAGTGCCCTTTTAAGTTTTCACCACAGCTGGCTTTTTCCCGTCATTTTTGCCCGTGGCGCCCTTTCAGGTTTTCACCACGTCCCGGGTATTTGATCTTCCCTGCCCCTTGACAGCAATGTTGTTTTTACCCTCGATGCCCTTTCGGGTTTTCACCAAGTCTGCTGTGTGCCGAGTATTTTTACTTGGAGCGCCCTTTCAGGTTTTCACTCCACCCTCTTTGTTTAGGCATACACTTTCCTTTTTTTTCTTTTTTTCTGGATTTTGAATTTTGGATAACTGTGGTGACTAGAGGTCGGGAATCCGCCGTTGTCGGCCTAGGGCAACCTTTCAGCTCTTATCCTGAGTTACGATGATAGGGCTGTCGGTCTTAGTTATAGACCCTTTTGAGATGGATAGATGGGTGACTGTGTTTCCTTTTGGGTTGATTTTTCTCAGGTGCCTTATTTTTGGCTTCCCGTTTTGTTTCCTTTTGGTTCTTTTCTTTGTATTCTCTTTCTTTTTGTTGTCTTTTTCTTCTTTCTTTTTTCCTTTGAATTCCTTTTATTTAGAACACTTGGTAGACAGAAATAATTTCTCAGAGGTTTTGGCTTGACCCCTTGACTTTAGCTCTACTAATGTAACTCTTAATAAGGTTGGATTGGCTTACCTGTGAAAGATCTTCACTTTGTCGGCGTTGATTGGCTCAAGAAAATCCACACCTCTCAAGCTGGTGAGTCTGAGTGTGCCTCCAAGAAGTACTTTTCTGATGATCAGCGGTCCATCCCATGATGGTTTGAACTTTCCTCTTGGATCCGGAAGGTATGACGGTAAAATTTTCTTCATGACCATGTCGCCCACCTTGAAATTTCTTTTTCAGACTCTCTTGTTGTAAGCCCGAGCGATCCTTTTCTGATAACACTGGGAATGACTTAGCGCGCGCATGCGCTTCTCATCTGCTAGCTGTAACTGATCGAATCTGGCCCGTTGCCCTTCCCCTTCTTCGATTTCGCTTTTTAGTAAGACGCGTAGTGATGGTATTTCTACCTCGACTGGTTAAACTGCTTCCATTCCATAAGTAAGCTCGAAAGGAATAACTGTTCGCTTCCCTAAGTGTAGGGTTGCGATGTAGTAATAATCTCGGTAAGACCGAGGTCGATCCACAGGGACTTATGTAGGAATTCGCAAAACACTTCTAATAGTTCTACTGAAGAGCTAATTAACAGATTTGTAGAAGATTGATGTAGATAGTAACTTTGAATTAAACTGAAGATAAACAATTAATAAAAGGCACTAGGGGTTCAAGGATCTACTTATAGCAATCCTTGAAGCTCAATTCACAGTGGTTTCTTACTTTCTCAACTAGAATCGAAACTAAGTTCTATCTAGTCGGATAATAGAGCAGTTAAAACAATCAATCTGTCATATGTATGATCCATGTACATGATTCTCTCAATGCAAGCTAGGACATAAGCACACTCAATTGCATAGGCCAGTCCCAATTTCAATAGGTTAAGATCACAAGAATAACCATCATTAAATCCTGTCATAAGATAAAACTAGATCATGATTTAAACTTGATCCAAATCACATACATAATCTTACATACTTCAGAATTTCCAGAAAAATAGAACTTTGGTAAGAAGCTCCCACACAAAGATCATAGATCTGAGCGTATTGAATCAAATTCCTCGGATCATACAGGTCTAGACTATCTCAAAACAATTAAGAACTCAAGCAATTCTTCTAAACATCCATGAGCCATCATAAGATTAAGAAAAACTACTTAGAACTTTATTTAAACTTCAAACCATTGTTCTTCACTAATAATTCAACTTGAAACCAAATCAACGAATTGAAACATCTTAGATTCACTACAAGCTTCACCTCTTAGAAAAACTAGAAAAACCAACTAGGAGGAGTTGTAGAACTCTAAATCCGACTTCCACCGTCTCCCACCGTGCTCAATCACTTCTAGGATGCCTTAGGAAGAAGCCCTAGGCCCCCTTTTATAGTATAGTGCGGAAGGTTCTAGATTGCGCAAGAAATCCCTCACTGCGCAGAGAAAATCGGAGCTTGTAGAACACGCTCTATTACGCAGAAGACTGGTCGCACGACTGATCTGAGCTTCTGAACGACCGGTCTCAAAAGAGCAAAAATTTTTCAGAGAGTTTTCATAATTTCAGACCCCAGAAATTTAATTCAAGGACTGGTTGCACAACCGGTCTGAGCAGTGGACGACCGGTCGCACGACCGGTCCTAACAGGTCCAGTGAGTTTTGGCTGCGGGGCCCCTTCTGTTGAGTGTTCGGACCGGTCGGACGACCGGTCTTGGATGCTTTTTCCTGCCTTCTTTTCTTTCTCATTTTGCTTCCTTCTTCCATCCTTTAACGCTTGGTCTTATGATCTTCAATGCCCATAAGTAGCGTCTTTAAGTCTTCTATTAATGAATCTTCACTCTCATTCCTATAACTACAAAACCATGCATTAGTTGGGTCTTTAATCATGTATTTCAAGCATAGTTAGTGATAAAATGGGGTTAGAATCTGCACATTTAAGAGCTCAACACACTCCCCAACCAGCATTTTGCTAGTCCCGAGCAAAATATGCGTGAAACAAGATTCAATTCTCCAAAATCCAACTCTCCTTTAAAAACTATGCTTCTATTCTCAAAGGTATGCAAGTGCAAGAATCAGAAACACTTAGTGATAGAAGTTAAAACCTTAAGCCTCTCAGAATATAACAAGCGCCCATACGAAATTTTCGCTGATTGATTGATAAATGGAATGATTCAAACAATTTAACCTAGTATGCTCGGTGAATGTTCATCTCATGGATTTCTGGGGTTACCTTCCTTGTGAATTAATTAAGGTATGGAATTCAACGGTGTATAGATCAACAACAAGCCTAGACAGGAATTTGCCTTACCATCATTCCGACGGCTTTCACACTACGTCCCATTTCCGACTTTGGTTACGGGTAGACCATCCCCCGGTTGGTAATAGGTAGCCCTTTTCGAAACTTTCCACCATGTTTTCCATCATTCCCCATTTTCACCCTTCCTTTCCGTTTTCTTTTCATTAGATTGGATTTTTAGAAATACATATCTTTCGTTATTTTCCCATGGACAAGGATGGACAAAATACCCATGCTTAGTTTCTCAACACGCCAAATCCAAACTAAATCAATCCACAATTCTACATAATCCCTTCAAAGGGTGAGAATCATGTAATGTGGACTAGGTGTAAAAGTGTTTAGAAGTTCTATCAATCATAAAAATAGGGGAATTCACATATAAAACTAGTATTTTAGAGATTGCTCAAGATAATCAATCTTCACTCACTTTACTTTTCCTTTTCTTATATACTCACACCATCCCAAATGCATAGAAACAAAGTTTTCCAACGGAGTTTTGAAAAATTGAAAAAGTTCCTACATAATTGTTCGAGATGTTACAAAACGCTGGATTCATCCTAGTGATCCCACACCCCCAACCAAATCTTGCATTGTCCTCAATGTAAAAGATATGCAATGAGCAAAACATGAGAGCAAATATAAAATAAAGGGGATGAGGGATGAAAGTACCTGAGAGAACGAAAACTGGAATTCTACCTCCTGCTATCAAAACTATGAAAAAGCAAACTAAAAGCAACAAAATCCTAATCCTAACTACTCTATACCTCCATCAGACTAGGAGATTAATTCCAACAACTCGTCCAAAAGCATAAAGTCAGCAGAATCATTAGATGGATCAAAAGGTTTTGCAATAACGTCATCCAATATCCTGTGTTACAATATACATGTGTGTGAGTGATCCAAATAAGCCACTGAAAATTCTAAAAAAGAATTTCAGCGGGTTCCTTAATGTTTTCACCACATGTATAAGACGAGACAACATCATATTTGTCAGAAAAAATATATCTCCATTCAGATTTTCCTGGGCATTGATTTTGCAAGTATGGATCATCTCGGGGTTGGTAGAGGTCGGTATGCATGATTCATAGAGGTGTGGAAATATGAATTGATTTCTCAACACAATAAAGTGTTGTTTCCACATCCTTCTCTTGGCTAACGTTATATGCCGATACCGACTCTAAAAGTGCGACTATATCCCCTATCACATCAACATTCTTATCAAGAGAGTAGGTCACATCTTCTTCTAAGTGATTGGAGTAAAGAGTTGAGAGGGGCACATCTTCCACAATAGAATTGATCATGTTTATTTCGTGGACCTCTTCATCTTCATCTTCTTGCTGGTTGTCAATATTGAAAGCATTTAACTCAATCGTCATATTGCCAAAAGACATTTGTATGACCCCACTCCTACAATTGATGATAGCGTTTGATGTAGCTAGGAATGGGCGGCCAAGTATGACAGGAATTTGAGGGCCAATATTAACCATGGGTTGTGTGTCCAAGACAATGAAGTCCACCGGGTAGTAGACCTTGTCAACTTGGACAAGAACGTCCTCAATCACCCCTCTGAAAATACGAATCGATCAATCAGCAAGTTGTAATGTGGTTTTGGTGGGTTTTAATTCACCTAAACCCAATTGTTCATAGACCAAAAAGGGTATTAAGTTCACACTTGCTCCTAGATCAAGTAAAGCATGTTTCACTCGGTAGTCTCCGATTATGCATGATATTGTCAGACTACTAGGATCTTTGTATTTCTTGGGCATCCCGTGAATTATAATGGCACTTACATTTTCTGTCAAAAATGCCTTCTTTTGCACATGTATTTTTCTTTTTATCGTACATAGATTCTTAAAAAACTTAGCATATGACGGTATTTGTTTAATGGCATCCAACAATGGGATGTTAATCTTGACTTGCTTAAAAACCTCCAAAAATTCCTGGTTTTTGTCTAAAGGTTTGGGTGAAATCAACCTTTGGGGAAACGGGGCAACCGGCTTATATTGCCTTTCCGGTTCTTTCTCTTGTGGAGTGTTGTTCGGGCTATCATCCTCTTTGAAAATTTTCAGATCATTAGGCTTTGGGCCTTTACCGGATTAGATTTGTCAATTATTTTCCCACTTCACAAAGTGGTGATAGCTTGAACATGCTCCATATGTTGGGGGGATGAGCTTGCGTCTTGTATCTCAAATTGGGTCCTTGGGTTAGGAAGAGGTTGGGCAGGAAGTGTACCTTTCTCCCTAATACTGAGGTGAGATTCAATCCTAGCCATTGAGGTTTTCAAGTCATTAATGGCTTGAGTTGTATTTTGATTAAATTTCAATTGCTCTTGCATGAACCCATCTATTTTCAAAGAATTAGTCTTGTTATACTCAGCTTGAACTGATACAAATGCACCCAACATCTCCTCTAGCGTAGCTTTCGGTGTAATGACTAGGGATGGACCTAGTAAAGGTTGAGCTTGAGGAGTATTGCTTGCATTCGCAGTGGTCCATTCCTCCAACTGAAGTTGGGATGGTTCTTCCAACTACAATTATACGTGTTTGAGTTTGGAGCACTAAATGGTCGTTGATAACTGTTTATGGTATTTTATTGTTCTTGTACAATGTCTTGGAATGCTGAAATTGCGGGACAATCTTGTGTTGCATGTTGATTTCTGGCACAAATCCCACAAACAGTTTCAACGTCTTTTGAGTTGATCGTCTCTCCTTTCTTTAATTCCATGGCCTCGACTTTTCTTGTGAGGCTAGCCACACGTGCACTTATGTTATCTTCCTCTAAGAGAACATAAATTCCTCCTTTTTCCTTTTGTTGGCTAGTCTTGGAATTTGTTGGTCTAGATGTATCCCAAGACTGTGCATTCTCAGCCAATTCATCCAAATAGTCCCATGCTTCCTCGGCTTGCTTATTCATGGATTCCTCATTATACATCATCTCTATGAATTGGCGCATGGGTGAAGTCAGTCATTCATAGAAAAAGCTTATAACCCGCCAAATTTCGTAGCCATGATGTGGGCATGCATTTAACAAGTCCTTAAACCTCTCCCAACATTGGAAGAAGGTCTCATCCTCCTTTTGGGCAAAATTCATAATAAGACGCCTCAACATGTTCGTTTTGTGAGTAAGGAACAACTTTTTAATGAACTCCCTAGACATCTTAGTCCATGTGCCAATTGATCTTGGCCTTAATGCATGAAGCCAACCTTTAGCTTTCTCTTTAAGGGTAAAAGTAAATAATTTAAGTCTCACCACATCATCGGTTATATTTGCAAAGTGCATTGTGGCTATCTGTTGAGCTCTTAATTGTGCATTTTCTAACCCCAATTCATCACTCATTATGCATGGATTTTATGTTTAAAGACTATTCTAATGCATGGATTGTGATTGTAGGAATGAGAGGGAGACTTCACTAATTCATAGTTAAAAGAGTCACTTTGTATGCATTGAAGATCAATAGAACAAGTGCTAAAAGGTGGAAGAAAGAAGCAAGAAAGAAAGAGAAGAGATAAAGAAGAAAATCTGAAATTTTGTTCTTAGACCTGTTTGTAAACCGGTCGCCAGACAGGTCTACAGTGTATTTTTGGACTGTTTTTCTCCTCTTAGTCGGTCGCCAGACAGGTCGATAGTAGTCCAGAAACACAAAACTCACTGGACTGTTTTTGAGGTTTTGAGACCGGTTGTGCAACTGGTCGTCCAGGAGCTCAGACCGGTCGTGCGACCGGTCAGTCAGCGTAACAGAGCTTGTGCGTAAAGCTCCGATTTTCTCTGCGCAATTGTGTAATTCCTTACACAATCTAGAATCTTCCGCGCCAATCTATAAAAGAGACTTCTCCTCTTCATACCAGGGCATGCGAGGACGTGGGGATCATCAATGAAGCTTAGGGGATGGATTCTACTTCAAGTTTTCTTAGTTTTTCTTCCTGTTTTAGTTGTTTTTATGTTTTTGAGGCTTCTAGTTCAAGGATGTTAGAGATAAACTAAAACCTCTTAGCTAGGGCTAAAAGGTGAAGCTTTTGATTTGTTTTTGATGAATTGATGCAACCTAGGTTTTCTTTTTATGATTTAATTGAAGAAATTGGTTCAATATGAGTTTGAATCCAGTATTAGTTCAGTTTTACTTTGATCTCTTGATGACTCCGAGCTCATGTGATTCTTAGTGATTCTAAACTTAGTAGCGTATCTTCTGAGCATTGGTTATGCTTGGGTAGTTCATTGATCTATCATCGACTCCGGGCATGGTAGACCCTTTGATTGCCTTGTGTACAATGGCTTGATCTTCATGTGGGAACTCATTCAACTAAAGTTCTTATCTTTTGTTATAATCAGAATTAGTTGTTTGCTGATTGATTTTGATTTAATTAGAGTTCTAATCATTGATTATGATCAAGTCTAGTGACAGGATTTGATGAAAGCTATGGTTGTGAATCTCAACTAGATTGGAAAGAGGCTTGGCCTACACAATTGAGTGTGCCCAAGGCCTGAGCATTGTTGTAGGAATCGAATCAATGAATGAGCAACTGTTTTAGATAATTGTTAATTGAACCGCTCTATATTCCGATCGGATAGAGATATAAATTCGATTCCAATTGAGTTATGTGAGATCTAGTTGTGTTGATGCATTGAAACTTATCAAAAGTGGATCCTTGGCGCTCTAGTGCCTTTTTAGATTGATATTACCTTACACATTCACTGTTAAACCCAAATCATTATTTTTCAGCTTTAGTTCTTAATAGGATCTTAATTATTAGTTATTTTAGACAAATTCTGAGAATACCCATTCATAAATCTCTGTGGGAACGATACTCGGTCTTTCTGAATTATTACTACTTCGCAACCCTATACTTGGGGAGTGAACACTATCACCTCATCAAACTCTTTAAGATGTTGATAGGCACTTTCATTGTCTAGTCCATGGAATCTCGGAAGGAGTTGGATTACTCCCGGTTTCAAATCTACGGTCCCTACATTTTGTGGAAAAACTATGCATGAGGGAGTGCTCGCTCTTGCTGGTTGCAAGTAATCACGTAATGTTCTGGGTCAGGGAACATTCTCAACCACATTCTCTCCCGTTTCGATTTGGTTTTGGCTAGATTTTGATTGGCTATAGGATTGGGTTGATTTACAGCCATACTTTCAGACAAAATTGGAAAATTTGAATGTCTTTTAGCATGTGGTTCATTATCAATTCCTTCAATTATTCCCCATTCACTAATGAGTCGGTTATTAGAATCCTGAACCCAATGTGGCATGCAAATCCTAAAAGAATGAAATAAGAAAAAAGAATTCTTCATTCTTTCCTTTACTTCTCTCTAAGCTCGAAGCACAAGGTGTCTTGCAATGGCTGAGCCAGAAGCAAGGATAGAGACCGATTTCTCTTGGTCAGTAGGGGTTCAGAGAACTCCCTACCCACTATTTGAATCTTTTGAGAAAAGTGCAGAAAAGGAAGAAAGAGGAATAGAGTTGAGAAGAGAAATCTCTGAGCACAAGGTGATCCAAGATGGCAGTGCCGACCAACAGGAATCAAGGCGGCACAAGGCCAACCTATCAGAGATCCAAAAGCAGTCTCCACCCACTCTACAAGAGATGAATATGATAGGAATGAATAGGGGAAGAGAAGAGTAAGGTTGGAATGACAAAACCTGATTTAAGAACTTAAGATGCCTACTTCTTCTTCAACTTCCTAAAAATCCCTGCAAAAGAAAAAAATGAAAATAAAACAAACTAAGTTAGTACAAGAGTCCTAAAAATCTCAAATAGATACTATTTTCAGAAATTTTGTGAAAAAATCGTTATAAATCTCCGGCAACGGCGCCAAAAACTTGTTCGCTTCCCCAAGTGTAGGGTTGCGATGTAGTAATAATTTCGGTAAGACCGAAGTCGATCCACAGGGACTTATGTAGGAATTCACAAAACACTTCTAATAGTTCTACTGAAGAGCTAACTAACAGATTTGTAGAAGATTGATGTAGATAGTAACTTTGAATTGAACTGAAGATAAACAATTAATAAAAGGCATTAGGGGTTCAAGGATCCACTTGTAGCAATCCTTGATGCTCAATTCGCTGTGGTTTCTCACTTTCTCAATTAGTATCGTAATTAAGTTCTATCTAGTCAGATGATAGAGCAGTTAAAACAATCAATCTGTCATATATATGATCCATGTACATGATTCTCTCAATGCAAGCTAGGACATGAGCACACTCAATTGCATAGGTCAGTCCTAATTCCAATAGGTTAAGATCACAAGCATAACCATCATTAAATCCTTTCACAAGATAAAACTAGATCATGATTTGAACTTGATCCAAATCATATACACAATCTTACATTAGAATTTTAAAAAAAATAGAACTTTGGTAAGAAGCTCCCACATGAAGATCATAGATCTAAAGCGTATTGAATCTAATTCCTCGGATCATACAGGTCTAGACTACCTCAAAACAATTAAGAACTCAAGCAATTCTTCTAAACATCCATGAGCCATCATAAGATTAAGAAAAACTATTTAGAACTTTATTTAAACTTCAAACCATTGTTCTTCACTAATAATTCAACTTGAAACCAAATCAACGAATTGAAACATCTTAGATTCACTACAAGCTTCACCTCTTAGCCCTAGCTAAGAAGTTTAGCTGTTCATGATCGAAGGAAACATGAAACAACTAAACAAAACATAAAACTAGAAAAACCAACTAGGAGGAGTTGTAGAACTCTAAATCTGACTTCCGCCGTATCCCACCGTGCTTAATCACTTATAGGATGCGTTAGAAAGAAGCCCTAGGTCCCCTTTTATAGCATAGTGCGGAAGGTTCCAGATTGCGCAAGAAATCCCGGACTGCGGAGAGAAAATCGGAGCTTGTAGAACACGCTCAATTACGCAGATGACCGGTCTGAGCTTCTGAACGAACGGTCGTACTAAGAGCAAAAACTGTCCAGAGAGTTTTCATAATTTCAGACCCCAGAAATTTAATTCAAGGACCGGTCGCACGACCGGTCTGAGCAGTGGACGACCGGTCGCACGACCGATCCTAACAGGTCCAGTGAGTTTTGGCCTCAGGGCCCCTTCTGTTGAGTGTTCGGACCGGTCGGATGACTGGTCGTGGGCTATGGACGACCGGTCTTGGCTGCCTTTTCCTGCCTTCTTTTCTTTCTCATTTTGCTTCCTTCTTCCATCCTTTGACGCTTGGTCTTATGATCTTCAATGCCCATAAATAGCGTCTTTAAGTCTTCTATTAATGAATCTTCACTCTCATTCCTATAACCACAAAACAATGCATTAGTTAGGTCTTTAATCATGTATTTTAAGCATAGTTAGTGATAAAATGGGGTTAAAATATGCACATTTAAGAGCTCAACAGTAACGCCTAGCAGACCATACAGATGTTCGATAGGCCTAAAGTGCATATAGGAGCATGTCTGACCAATCTCAATAAGTCACGACCATCTTCTCGAGTATCCTAATGATCGTCTTGTTTATGGCTTCTACCCCACCATTCATTTGGAGACTATAAGGGCTCGATCGATGACGTTGAATCTTGAACTTGCTGCGGAAGTCATCCATCTTCTTATTGACGAACGGGGTCCCATTATCTGTGATGATTGCATTAGGGATTCCATACCAGCATATGATGTTGTTCTTCATGAATTTGATCACTTGAGATGTTGCAGTCGTGGTGTAGGAGGTTGCTTCTACCCACTTGGTGAAGTAGTCAACTGCCATAAGTATATACTCGTGACCATTTGATGCTTTGGGACTCACCTTCCCAATGATGTCAAGCCCCCACATAGAGAAGGGCCAAGGAGTTGTCAGGTTGTATAGTTCTGATGAGGGGGCATGGATTTGATTCGCACGCTTCTGACACTTGAAGCATTTTCTAACATGCTGGCAGTAGTCTTTTCCATGGTAAGCCAATAGTAACCGAGTCGTAGAATCTTCTTTGGCATCATGTGCCCATTCATGTGTGGGCCACAAATTCCTTCATGTATTTCTTTCATGATTTTTGCAGCTTCTGTTTCATCAACGCAACGTAGGAAGACTTGATTATAGGATTGCTTGTAAAGAATTTCACCATTGATGGTGAACTGGCTGGCCAAACGTTGGATGGTTCAGCGATCTGTTGCTGTTGCTGCCTCTAGATATTCCTAGGTTTCGAGATATTGCTTGATGTCGACATACCAAGGTTTGTCAGGGGCAGCTTTAGTCTCTTTTATCTGCAGGCAGAAGGCCGGTTCATCTTGAGTTTCGACTGTGATCTCCCATTCTGAAGCTCCTTTCAGGATCTCGAGCATTGATGCAAGTGTAGCGAGAGCATCTGTAAACTGATTCTTGGCCCTGGGCATGTATGAGAAGGTGATTTCTTTGAACTCTTCGACCAGATTTTCAAGGTACACATGATATGGTATCAGCTTCTCGTCCTAGGTCTTTCATTCGCCATTGGTCTGATTGATGATAAGCTTTGAGTCTTCAAATACTCGTAGCTTCTTGACGCCCAAGATTATGGCTTCCCTTAGGCCACCGATGCATGCTTCAAACTCTGCCATGTTGTTAGTGAACTCAAATGCTATGCGCCCTGAGATAGGAATAGGTACATTGTCTGGAGAGTAGAGGATTACTCCGATTCCACTTCCTTTAGAGTTTGCTACGGGGTTGAAGAATAACGTCCACTCATCTTTCTTCTTCTTCTTCACTTTCGATGAGTAAGAGATCTTCATCAGGAAAGAATGTGTCGAGCGGTTGATAATCTAGGAGAGAATGAGCGGCGAGATGATCGGCGAGGGCCTACCCCTTGATTGCCTTCTGAGTGATATAGGTGATGTCGAATTCAGACAGGAGTAGTTTTCATTTAGCTATCCTTCCAGTGAGTGTTGGTTTCTCGAACAGGTATTTGAGCGGATTCATGCGAGCGAGGAGGATAATAGGGAATGCAATCATGTATTGACGAAGTCTCTGAGTTACCTAGACTAGGGTGAGACAAGTCTTCTTGATCGGGGAATACCTGGTCTCGTAGTCGGTGAACTTTTGGCTCAAATAGTTTATTGCCTGTTCCTTCTTCCCGATCTCGTCGTGCTGGCCGAGAACACAGCCAACGGCTTCTGCTATAACAATAATGGTCGTCCGGGAGTGGGCAACACTAGAACTGGAGGATTCATGAGATACTTCTTGATGCGATTGAAAGCGACTTGGCAATCGTCATTCCATTCTTTTGGAACGTTCTTCCGAAGGAGCTTGAATATGGGCTTACAGATAGGTGTGAGCTATGCGATGAAGCAATTGATGTATTGAATTCTACCGAGGAAACCACGGATTTCTTTCTCAGTTCTTGGAGGGGGCATCTCGATGATTGCTCTAGTTTTGGTCTCATCAACCCTGATGCCATCCTCGCTCACCTTAAAGCCAAGGAGTTTGCTTCCAATTACACCGAAGACACATTTCTGAGGGTTGAGACGGAGCTTGTACCTTTCTAATCTGTTGAATAACTTCTTCAGATCTTCAAAGTGTCCTTCAATTGTGTGAGATTTGATGATCATATTGTCCACATATACTTCAAGCTCTTTGTTCATCATATTGTGGAATAATGTTGCCATTGCTTGCTGATATGTTGCTTCTGCATTCTTCAGACCGAACGACATTACCCTATAACAGAAGGTTCCCCATGGAGTGATAAATGATGTCTTCTCGCGATCTTCAACCACCATTTTGATCTGATTATAACCTGAGAATCCTTCCATGAATGAGAAGATCTTGTACCCTGCAGTGTTGTCGACCAGAGTGTCGATATGTGGTAAAGGGAAGTCATCTTTAGGACTGGCTTTGTTGAGATCTCGAAAGTCAATGCACATTCGAACCTTGCCATCCTTCTTCGATACTGGTACGATGTTGGCGAGCCATTCGGGGTAATTGGAGACTACCAAGAATCCTGCATTGTACTGCTTGATGACTTCATCTCGAACTTTCAAAGCCCATTTTGGCTTCATTCTTCAGAGTTTCTGCTTCACTGGCTTCATATCTGGCTTAGTTGGCAAATGGCGAACAACGAGCTCTTCATCGAGCCCCAGCATGTCTTCATATGAGAACGTGAAGTTGGACAATCTTGGAGCTAGGAACTCTATCATCCTCTGTTTCATTTCTAGTGGCAACGATTTTCCAATGCGTACTTCCCTAGGGATCTCTGATGTCCCCAAGTTCACTATCTCAAAATCATCGGCTACAACATTAGCTTTAGATTTGAACTTTTTGAGGAGATCCTCTAGTTCGGAGCCGTGTCATCATCTTCCTCATCCCGAGCTTCGTCCAGACCCATGAGCTCAAAGTCTAATTTGATGTCAAAATCATATGATTCGACTTCAAATTCATATGACTCTTTAGATGAACTTGGCACATTATTGAATGCAGGAAAAGAAATATTTTTTGGTTTTTGAGAATTTTCTGAAATTGAAACGCTAGTTGTTTTTGGCTTTTGAAAGTTTTTAATTTTTTTATATTTTTGAAATTCACGGGACCATGAACAAGCGGGCATTGCAAACCATGATTGATCCCAGCTTGCCCCAGGGTACTGATCGCTGCTTAAACTGGTATTTTTTTTGGAAGCCAGGGCCCTTGGATGACTCTCTGGTTGATTTAGAAGTTAAGGAAATAGATGACCATTCAGGACCCCACACTCCTTCCCTTGGAGAGGTGGGGGTTGATCTTTTGTGCGGAGAATCACGGTATGGCCCAATGACCATGATTTCTCGTTGGTTGGGTTCGAGATTTGAGTCATACTCAGTCCCTCCCAGATCACTTACCTCGCATTGCAATTCGTCTGGTTCCATAGCGAGACACAAGTTCGAAATCTGGACGTCAGACCAATCCAGGGCTAGCCATTTCCCTTTCTTGGTCCAATGGATGGGTTGCTTCTGCCCCTGGCTGATGGTTGATGGTGTTAGTTCTAGAGAACTGGGCAGGTTGTGCCCCTTTTGATTGATGCTGAGATGGGCAAGTTGTGCCCCTGGTTGGCTGGAATTGAAGTGGGCAGGTTGTGCCCCTGGTTGACTGATGGTGATGCTACGAGAGCAGGTATTAAAGTTCCCTAGTCCTAAAGCCGCTGTATTTGATTTTGTTCTTTATCTTCATCCTCTCCTTCTTCTTCTGGAGGCTTAGATGGTTCAAGAATCTTGTCTCATCGAATGGGAGGCCACATGGCCCAAGCTAGGCTCATCGGAAGGCCTTTGTGTAACGCAGTCTGTTGATTTCTTCATGGATCTCTATAAGGCTCTCTTGGCCTGATGAATTGAATGGGTGAGTACCGAAACTTCGTTTTTCTTTTGTTCATGATGACTGACCTGTACCCGAGTCCTCATTTGCGTTGATTATATACCAGCAGTATCTTTCTGAACTTGAAATGACTCTTCATACGATACTTGAGGCTCATACATTCTGTTGGTGAAAAGACACAATCCACACTTATCGGTTCTGGATTGGCGATAGCGTTCACAGTCTCGAATTCGAAACTATGGAACGGGACGTCTTCTATAGAGTGTTGGATGTCGGTGATAGGGATATCTGGTTCAGTGGCAGCAACATTGGAAGGAATGATGAGCTCCTTCTCTGCATGGACAGAGATTACTTGGTTCTCATAGATGTACTTCACCCGTTGATGCAAAGTTGATGGCACGACCCTGACCTTATGCAACCAAGGTCGTCCGAGCAACATTTTGAAAGAGGCTGATATATCTAGAATTTGGAATGTGATAGTGAAGACTTCTGGACCTATCTGTACCTCTATGTCGACTTCTCCTTCCACTGATCGGCGGGTGTTGTCGAATGCTCTGACGTACATAGTGCTGGGTTGGAATAAGGAGGGACTGATTCCTAGGCGTTCCGCAGTCTTGAGCGGGAAGACATTTAGGCTTGAGCAATTATCGATAAGGACCAGTGGTATGCAGAGGTCTTTATATCGTAAGGCTATGTTAAGGGATCGCCCATGGTCGCGTCCTTCTAATGGCAACTCATTATCAGTGAAGGTGATGGCGCACAGAGCTAGGAGTTATCCGATCATCAATGCTATCATTTCAGGTGTTGTGTTGGAGGAGACGTGGGTATTGCTCAGGGTCTTGGTAAATATTTCTCGGTGTATGCGAGATGTGCAGAGTAGCTCCCATACTGAGATTTGAGCGGAATTGACTTAAGCTGAGTCGCAACATCGTATGCAGTTTCATTTTTTGCTGCTGAGACCTGAGAGAGCGCTTTGGGATCTCCTATATTCTGATTATCTCTTCAGATGCAATGCCCATTGGGATTCATGTTCCCTACCTCTGCACATTCTGGATAATGTCACGGAACTTCTTTATAATTTTCCTCTCCTTTGCTTTCTAAGACCACTGGTTCTTACAACGGTGCTGGTGTGGGTACTAGATCTTCCTCATATGAAGCTTTTACCTTGAGGACTACATTGTTGCCTGTGCTGAAGGGATAATATCGAGCTTTGTCTTCATAGATCACATAAGGTCGCAGCCCTGGCTTGACTGTTCCTGAAGTTGGAGGTTCCCATGGAATGAACACTGGTCCTTTTGATATAGCGAGGGGTTTCTCTATTCGTCCCAGCTGCTGTAGCGTAATTAATATACCTCCAGGATGTCTTTGCGGCTCGGGAACAAGACTTGTCCCTTGCAATATGACTGGCTCGATTGGAAGAGTCCCTTCCAAAACAATTGCTTCTTGCTGCTGATAAGTATAATCCCTCCACTGTGGATTGGATTGTTCTTGAGCTGAAATTGCCCCTTGCAAAATGACAAGTTCGTATGCGGGCTCGATGTATAACCGTGCTCCTTCCAGGATGACTGGCTCCCAGCACGAATGATTGTAAGGTGCCCCTTACAAGGGGACAGGCCCTTGAACAAGTTGAAATTGCGGTTTTACCGTTTGTAGAGACACTTGGAGATATGTCTAAGGACCTAGAGAAGGGGGGGGGGGGGGGGGGGGGGGGGGGGGGGGGTTGGGGGGGCGGTGGGTGTGTGGGGGGGGGGGGGGGGGGGGGGAGGGGGCGGGGGGGGGGTTGGGGGGTGGTTGGGGGGATATGCCTTTGAAATTCTTTTCGCCTACTTACACAATTCAACAAATTTAGCCTAGTAAGCAAGAACTTCGGCTTCCAAGCCTAGGTGGGTCCAATCACAAGACTAGCAAAGGTTAAGCAATAAACAATCCTAGTTCTAAGCATGCATAGGTAAAGTAAATGATATAACTAATTAAGCTTCTAACCTATGCAACTTGTGTAGACTTATGAGAGGGATCAATGAGCTCTAGTCTACACAACTAGTGAAGGTACATCTTGTGTAAGGATGAATCTAAAAAGTGCCTAGCATACTTCCTATCAAGCATTCATAATTAAGCAATTAAACTAACAATGCGAAGATATAAATGTGCTCAAGAACAATCACA
>PVNU02000907.1:0-37968 GCA_003013855.2 Liriodendron chinense | reverse complement strand
AAGGAAGTCAAATACGCAGCTTCAGGACCAGGTTACCCTGATACTCCTCCCAACCAGGGCACAACCTGCCCACTTCTCTCAACAAGGGGCACAACATGCCCACTTCAATCAGCAAGGGGCACGACTTGCCCATCTCAGCACCAATTAGCAAGGGGCACGACTTGCCCATCTCAGCACCAATTAGCAAGGGGCACGACTTGCCCATCTCTGCAAAGTCAACTTCTTCAATTATCAGCCAGGGGCAGAAGCAGCCCATCCATTGGACCAAGAAAGGGAAATGGCCGCCCTAAATTGGTCTGATGTCCAAATTCCAAACTCATGTCTAGCTGTGGAACCAGAACTGCAATGCGAAGTAAAGTGATCCGGGAGGGACTGAGTGCGACTCAGATCCCGAACCCGACCAGCGAGAAGTATGGTCATTGGGCCAGACCATGATTCTTCGCCCAAAGCATCAACCCCCACCTCCAGGGGAGGGAGTGTGGGTCCTGAATGGTCATCTGTTCCCCTCACTTTTGAATCAGCCAAAGAGCCATCTGAGGGCTCTGGCTTCCAAAAAAAACGCCTGTTTAAGCAGCGACCAGAACTTTGGAACAAGTTGGGCTCAATCATGGTCTGCAATGCCTGCTTGTTCAAAGTCCCACGAATTTCGAAATCCAAAAAAATCAAAAATTTTCAAAAGCCAAAAACATCTAGCATTTCAATTTCAGGAAAATCTCCAAAAACGAAAAAATATTCCTTTCCTACATTCAAAGTGTGCCAAGTTCGTTTAAAGAGTCGCATGAGTTTGAAGTCGAATCATATGATTTCGACATCGAATAGACTTCGAGCTCATGGGTCTGGACGAAGCTCAGGATAAGGAAGATGATGATCCAGCTCCCGAACTAGAGGATCTCCTCAAAAAGTTCGCATCTAAAGTTAATGTTGTAGCCGATGATTTTGAGATTGTAAACTTGGGGACGCCTGAGATCCTAGGGAAGTACGCATGGAAAATCGTTGCCACCTGAGACGAAACAGAAAATGATAGAGTTCCTAGCCCCAAGATTGTCCAACTTCGCGTTCTCATATGAAGACATGGGGCTCGATGAAGAGCTCGTTGAACATCATCTGCCAACCAAGGCAGATATGAAGCCAGTGAAGCAGAAACTTCGAAGAATGAAGCCAGAATGGGCTTTTGAAAGTCCGAGATGAATTCATCAAGCAGTACAAACGGGATTCTTGATAGTCTCCAACTACCCTGAATGGCTCGCCAACATCGTGCCAGTACCAAAGAAGGACGGCAAGGTTCGAATGTGCATCGACTTCCGAGATCTCAACAAGCCAGTCCTAAAGATGACTTCCCTTTGCCACATATCGACACTCTGGTAGACAACACCGCTGGATACAAAATCTTCTCATTCATGGATGGGGTTCTCAGGTTACAATCAATCAAGATGGCTGTCGAAGATCGCGAGAAGACATCGTTCATCACTCCTGGGGAACCTTCTGTTACAGGGTAATGCCGTTTCGGTTGAAGAACGCAGGAGTGCAACATATCAGCAAGCAATGACAGCACTATTCCACGACATGATGAACAAAGAGCTTGAAGTATATGTGGACGACATGATCGTCAAATCTCGCACAATTGAAGACACTTTGAAGATGAAGAAGTTATTCAACAGATTAGAAAAGTACAAGCTCCGCCTCAACCCCAGAAATGTGTCTTCGGTGCAATGGGAGGAAAGCTCCTCGGCTTTATGGTGAGCGAGGATGGCATCAGGGTCGATGAGACCAAAAACCAGAGCAATCATCGAGATACCCCCTCCTAGAACAGAGAAAGAATTCATGGCTTCCTCGGCAGAATTCAATACATCAGTCGCTTCATCGCACAGCTCACACCTATTGTGAGCCCATTCTCATGCTCCTTCGGAAGAACGTTCCAAAGAATGGAATGATGATTGCCAAGTTGCCTTCGATCGCATCAAGAGAATCTTCATGAATCTCCAGTCCTAGTGCCGCCGCCCCCGGACGCCCCCTATTGCTATACATCTCAGTAGCAGCAGAAGCCATTGGCTGTGTCCTCGGCCAACACGACGAGACCGGGAAGAGGAACAAGCAATATACTATTTGAGTCGAAAGTTCACCGACTACGAGACCAGGTATTCCCCGATAGAGAAGACTTGCCTCGCCCTAGTTGAGCAACTCAGCGACTCTGTCAATACATGATTGCATTCCCTATTCTCCTCCTCGCTCACATGGATCCGCTCAAGTACCTGTTCGAGAGAAACCGGCACTCACTGGAAGAATAGCTAAATGGCAGCTCTTGTCTGAGTTCGACATCACCTATGTCACTCAGAAGGCCATCAAGGGACAGGCCCTCGCCGATCATCTGGCGGCCCATTCCCTCCTGGATTATCAACCGCTCAAGACATTCTTCCCTGATGAAGATCTCTTGCTCTTGAAGAAGAAGAAAAGAAGAAAGGTGAGTGGACGTTATTCTTCGACGGCGCCAAGCAACTCTAAAGGGAGTGGTATTGGAGCAATCCTCTACTCTCCAGATGATGTCCCTATTCCTATCTCGAGGCGCATAGCATTCGAGTGCACCAACAACATGGCAGAGTATGAAGCATGCATCGCTGGCTTAAGGAAGCCATAATCTTGGGCGTCAAGAAGCTACGAGTATTTGGAGACTCACAGCTTATCATCAATCAGACCAATGGCGAATGGAAGACCAAAGACGAGAAGTGATACCATATCATGTGTATCTTGACAATCTGATCAAAGAATTCAAGGAAATCACCTTCTCATATATGCCCAGAGCCAAGAACCAGTTTGCAGATGCTCTCGCCACGCTTGCATCAATGCTCGAGATCCCGAAAGGAGCTTCAGAATGGGAGCTCACAGTCGAAATTCAAGATGAACCTGCTTTTTGCCTGCAAATAGAAGAAGCCGAAGCTGTCCTGAAACCCTGGTATGCCGACATCAAGCAATATCTCGAAACCCAGGAGTATCCAGAATCGGCAACAGCAACAGATCGCCGAACCATTCAGCGTTTGGCCTGCCAGTTCACATCAGTGGCGAAGTTCTTTACAAGCGATCCTATAATCACATCCTCCTTCGATGCGTCGATGAAACAGAAGCTTGCAAAAATCATGAGAGAAATACACAGGAATCTGTGGCCCACACATGAATGGGCACATGATGGCAAAGAAGATTCTACGACTCGGCTACTATTGGCTCACCATGGAGACAGACTGTTGCCAGCATGTCAGAAAATGCTTCAAGTGTCAAGAGCATGCAAATCAAATCCATGCCCCATCATCAGAGTTATACAACCTGACCACCCCTGGCCCTTCTCCATGTGGGGACTCGACATCATCGCAAGATCAGTCCCAAGCATCAAATGGTCATGAGTACATACTTGTGGCAGTCAACTACTTCACCAAGTGGGTGGTTGAGGCAGCTCCTACACCACAATTGCAGCATCTCAGGTGATCAAATTCATGAAGAAACAACATCATATGCCGGTATGGAATCCTAATGCTATCATCACAGATAATGGGACCCCGTTTGTCAACAAGAAGATGGATGACTTCCTCAGTAAATTCAAAATCCAACGTCATCGATCAAGCCCTACCGTCCCCAGATGAATGGTGGGGTAGAAGCCGCAAACAAGACAATCGTCAGGATACTCGAGAAGATGGTCGTGACCTATCGAGATTGGTCAGATATGCTCCCATATGCACTTTGGGCCTATTGAACGTCTGTACGGTCTGCTACGGGCGTTACTCCTTTCGAGCTTACTTACGGAATGGAAGCAGTCCTACCAGTCGAGGTGGAAATACCATTACAGAAAGCGGAATTGAAGAAGGAGAATGGCAACGGGCCAGATTCGATCAGTTGCAGCTAGCAGATGAAAAGCGCATGCGTGCACTAAGTCATTCACAATGCTATCAGAAAAGGATCGCTCGGGCTTACAACAAGAGAGTCCGAAAAAGAAGTTTCAAGGTAGGCGACATGGTCATGAAGAAGATTCTACCATCGCACCTTCTAGATCCCAGAGGAAGTTCAAACCCTCGTGGGACGGGCCACTGATCCTCAGAGAAGTACTTCCCGGAGGCGCCCTCAGACTCACCAGCATGAGGGTGGATCTTCCTGAGCCAACCAACGCCGACAACGTGAAGATCTTTCACGGGTAAGTTATTCTGACCTTATCAAAGGTTACTTTAATAGAGCTGAAGTCAAGAGGTCGAAACTAAGACCTCTGAGAAATCATTTCCGTCCCAACAAGTGTTTCAAATAAGAGGATTCAAAAAGAAGAAAATACAAAAAAAGGGGGGAATTCAAAAAAAAAAAAAAGGAGAGAAAAAGATATAAAAGGAAAAAAAAAAGAAGAGAAGAAAGAGAAAGAAAAAGGGAAGCCAAAGCAAGGCACCCAAGAGAAAAAAAAAATCAATCCAAGAAGAAACACATCTATCCATCCATCCACCTCAGAAGGGTCTTTAGCAAAGACCGACAGCTCTATTATCGTAACTCAGGATAAGGGCTGAAAAGATTGCCATCGGCCAGCAACGACGGATTCCCGACCTCTAGCCGCCGCAGTTATCCAGAGATCCAGAAAGAAAAAAAAAACAAAAAAAAAAGAGAAAAAGAAAATGTGTGCCTAAACAAGAGGGAGAGTGAAAACCTAAAAGGGCGCTCCGAGTAAAAACAGTGGGCATACAGCGGACTTGGTGAAAACCTGAAAGGGCTCCAAGGGTAAAAACAGCATAGCTGCCAAGGGGCAGGCAAGACCAAATACCCGGGACGTGGTGAAAACCTGAAAGGGCGCCACAGGCAAAAATGACGGGAAAAGGCCGGCTGTGGTGAAAACTCGAAAGAGCACTGCAGGCAAAAATGGCTCAAAATGAAAAAAAAAATAAAAAATAAAAGTGCAGGTACCAAGAAAGCAAACGGTCCAGATCAGTTCAAGCAGTTACAGTTCAAGAACAAAAAGAAGCGCAGTCAGGAGCGAAGAGCTCTACAAACTCTGACAATCTCAGGAAAAAGAGTTTCCATTGCCTACATCTCTAGGGAACCAAAGGATCAAGCAAGTCAAATCTCGAGGCATCGGTCAAAGCATTGGCCGAGCCCAGTTCTGATTCCTATATCCTAACACAAAATCCAGACACACTCAGAAGACAACTCATGGCACAGTAGATTTTCAAACAGTTTTCTCTTTTTTTAAATGCATCATATTTCTTTTACACATATATCATCTTTTTCAAAAAAATACAAAAAAAAATGCATCATCATCAATCATATATGCAAAAAAGAATGCGCAGGTGGCCAACACAATCAATCTCTACCCTCCTCCCCGGCTACATCAGGTGAGTCCTCTGACTCATAATGAAGTAACCTCGCTCTCAACCTGCTCACCTCCATACGTAGGTAATACGCCTCATCGCGCTCAAGGGTACGGATCGCTGTCTCCTCATCAGACAACCTCTGATCGGCAGCCAATCTCCTCGACATCATCTCACAATGATACGAAGTGCAGAGATCTCAGACAGCAGATGGCCATGAGTGGCCAAAAGGAAGCCAAGATCGATAAATGGGCGCTCCTCAAAGGGTTCATATGAACCAGATGAAGAGCCAGCATCTCCAAGGTATCCTGCTCATCCTCGTCAACAGTCTGGTGCCAACAAGGGATACGTCGATACAACGACTGCTCAGCAACCCAGTACTGGTACGGGGCGGTTGCCATCGGAAAAGTCCGCTGCTCAAAACCCAGCAAATCAGCAGTCAAGTGACTCGCCCAAGAACAATCAATCTGGGTCCTGAAGTCAGAGGACCTAGAGGGAAGTGCTCGACGCCCGATACCCGTGAAAGAAAAGAGGAACATCCTGCTCATATCCAAACTGCCGCAGGAACCGAATGGGATGGTAAGAAAGTAGGATCGAAAGCCTACCAACATCAGAGGATGCGGGTGTGCATCGCAAGTACTGGAGAAAGTGAAAGCCAAGATGACTCCCACGAACGTTCCAGTCACGAAGTTCAGCAAACATCCTGCGATACAAGGGCTCGCTCATCCTAGCTGTATGCGGAAGAAACTCCATAATGTACCGCATAAGGTCTGGGCGACGGGTGTCAGGAAATGATACAGGAATAGTCAAAGAAAGACGCTCCCATAGCCAGACCTGATCATAGAGAGGAAAAGAAGTTCAGCTAAAGCAAAGCAATCCCCAACAAAGCAAGAAGGAAAAAAGGTGTAGGAGAAATACCTGAAGAAATGCACAGCAGCCGCGAAGGACACGAGTGCGGCCCAAGGCGCAGTCGGTCAGCCATCGAATAGCTCGGCCAAGATGAGAAATGATCCCCTGCCGACGGATAGCTCGGCTCATCACCTCAAAAAGCAAAGGAGTCTGGGATCTGCGCCATCCCGAGAACAGCACCTCAGCAATCAAGCAGAACATCAGTGCGTTCCGAGCAAAGGTAGAGCCGGCCGTACTCTGAAGACCCGAAAAAAGATCATACAGCAAGTCCAAGGAGAACACCACAGCATCCTGGCCACCGGCTGCAGGCCGAACAAGATAGGGGATCCCGAACCAGTTCTGCGGTGTATGTGTAGCAGTCTTCGGCGATGTCTTCGGCGAAAAGTACTGAGTATAATCCAAGGGTAAGCCTGTCAAGCGTGCAAGCTCCTACAAAGAAGGCCCCATCTCCATATCGTTGAACGCAAACAAGTTCAACGAAGGGACCCAGTCAATCAAGGCAGCTCCGAGCATCCTCCAGTCAATATCAACTCTGGCCATATGGATCAGACTGCCGAAGCCATAGGACTCTAACTCCCGAATCTCATAAGCTGACAAACTGTCAAGCCAAGCAAGCAGTCGTGGCGAGCAAGAAGAACGAGGAAGCAGCTGACAAGTCCTCACTGGTACCCCCTCCAGCACAAAAGGCCCAGAAATCAATGATGACTCATCAAGGATCGGAAGGTCAACGGGCAAAGAAGAAGGAAAAGCTGGAACCTCTGCAGACTCGACAGCCTCTGACCTGTCCTCAGTGATGGCTATGTCTGATATAGTCGCATCGCTGTCTGAAACTGTCATAATCTCAGCCGCATGAGAAGACTCACCCACCTCATGAACAGAGTGCGCAAAGGACCGATGACCAAGGGAAGGACAATGCTCCCCATCAAAAGGACTATCAGTGAAGATCACACCGCACATTGTGACATCCTGGCTAATCTGACCGTCAAAGAATACATCTGAACCATCAAAAAGGGTCCCGGCAGCCCCGATCGAAGAATCAACGGTCAGATTTGGACCTGCGGCCCCCTCCAACAGGAAATCATGAATCCAATCATCATCCTGGCCGATCAAAGGGATCATCGAGGCATCCACACCATCCATCATCAGGGGACATCATCAATGATCACATCAAGTCCACCCAAAGAAGTATACCGCACATCCTGGCCCTCATCCAGAGCATCCAAACCGTCAAAGGTACCATCTGAACCATCCATCCCATCCAAGCATGAGATCAGCCCATCTATGTCCATCATGGTCCCATCACCACCATCCATCACATCATCCATGGGGCCCACATTCAAGGGATGCATAGCTTCGCCCATGTCCCATCTTATCATCCTATCCATACCATCCATTTCTCCCACAAATTCAAAGAAAAATCACCCCATACTGAGAATGATGGTGGATGACCCACCAAGTCCCCAAAGAAAAGATCAAGGACCCATGGTTGTATGATAGCCTCACTTGAGAATTATCCATTTGAGGGTGGATAGCATTAAAGGGAAACTCTTGAGAAACCACATTCCTACCCACAAGGAAAAACCATTTGAACTTAGTGAGATTGTTGGGAACAACTCACTCATGAGACTGTAGATGGTCAAGTAACTAAAGTCCTCCATCCATCAAGAGAGAAAGCATGAAAAAGAAAATCCTACATGAACAAAGTATAGTGGGGCCACACATGGTGCAAAGAAGTGCCCAAGTTTCAACGAATGCCCAAAGCCCATCCACATGAAAAACTTCAAGGAGCCCACTACACTTTGTACAAGGAGGTACATCATATGGAAGAGTTGGGCCACTTGTCCATAAAGGCCCAACTAGGAAAACTAGCCCACTTGAGATCCAAAATGAAGAATGGGCTAGTCATCTTGGTCTATACATATATGAAAAAAGATGGGGTCACCTAAAGTGAGCCCATGAGCCCAAAACTTTGAGATGGGCCCTACCATGCCCATGGGCCAGATTTCGAAAAAGAAAAGGGAAAAGAAATAGAAAGCTCAAAAAAAAAATGACAAGAGTAAGAAAGCATGAGGAAGCCCAAAATGAAGCATTGGGCCCATCAAATACACCAAGGGCCATGACTTTCACTTTGAGCCATTGATACACATGAGAAGAGGCCCAACTCCCATGAAAAAGATAGAGTATTTTGCCATGCACACTTGATGACATGGCAAAATTACTCCTTACATGCACATGGAGGGAGTGTGAAAACGAAAAAAATGATGAAGTGGAGAGCTTACAATGTCCTTCTCCAAGCACCACCTTTAGAAGAGACTGAGATCTAAGAAAAGATCAAGAATGCTTGGGCCCACCTTCACATCCCCTTTGAATAGCTACATGAAAAAGAAAAGAGCTCATGAGAAGAGACAATGAAGATGGAAAAGGACAAGAAAGAAAGGAAGTGGTCCATACCTTTACCACTCACCAAAGAAGGACCACCTTGCTGTCCCAAGATTTCTCTAAGGCCCACCACTTGGAAAAGAGCAAAGGACCACCAAAGAAGAGAGAGAAACTTGAAGAAAGAAAGAGTATGAGAGAGAGAAGAGAGAGATTGCAATGTTTGAGGGGGGAGGGTGTCCCATGTAATATAGAAAAGGGGAAGGCACCCTTTTACCCAGCCCCTGAAGAGACCATGAGGCAGAGACCGGGCGGGCGGCCCATGGGAGGCCGTCCTAGCCTCTACCTAGGTAGAAACGACCTCCCTCTCCCTCTCCTTGGGAAGAACTCCTCCTTGGGAAGGGTGGTTGCAAATGAATCTTGTACCGTCATGTAAGAATGAAGTGATGGAAGAAATGGTGAGAAAAAGAGAAAATCTCACCAAAATCTCATCTCATGAGAAATGGTGAGAAATTGGGGTGGATGATGTGGAAAAGTTCCATGAAATTTCCAGAAAAAGAAAAAGAATTTGACTTGGTCAAACAATGATCTCAACCATTCCAAAGCATGACCAGATGATCCAAACCATTCCAAGAAAGAATCCAAGATCTCCACCCTTGATTATGTTTCACATGTATGAGTTTCATGGTCCGAAGACCTTAAACTACGTCGGGACCAGGATCCCGAGGGATTGTCAATAAAACCGGCATCAGTCTTCTTCAAGATCTGGTGCTCCCGGACATTTTCAGAAAACCAAAAAAATATATACATCACTTGTACAGTTTCATGGTCCGAAGACCTTAAACTACGTCGGGATCAAGATCCCGAGGGATTTTTAATAAAAATGGGTATCGATCTCGACCATCAAAATCAGAATCGATGACCCAGAATTTTTTCCAAAAAAAAAAAAAACAAAAAAATGTCTTTCCTCTTTTAAAGTTTTGGGTCCGAAGACCTTAAACTACGTCGGGATCAACGTCCCGAGAGATTTTTAATAAAAACCAACATCGATCCCAGCCTTTCAGGTCAAGATCTGATGATCTGGATCATTCGAAAACAAAAAAAATGTGTTTGCCCCCCCTTTTTACTAAGTCTGGGTCCGAAGACCTTAAACTACGTCAGGATCGACATCCCGAGAGATTTTCAATAAAAGCCGGCGTCGGTCTTGTTTGCTCAAGATCAATGACTCCGGACATTTTCAAAAATCATAAAAATATATTACCAGCCCCGCTTTTAAAGTTTTGGTCTGCGAAGACCTTAAACTACGTCGGGATCGACATCCCGAGAGATTTCATAAAAACCGGCATCAGTCTGGATTGTCCATCCGCTGACAGCCGGACATTTTTCCAAAAACAAAAACATGTTTGCCCCTCTTTTGTACAGTTTCATGGTCCGAAGACCTTAACTACACTGGGATTAATTCTCGGGGGACCTTTCTCGCTTTCAACAAAAACACCGGCATCGGCCTCGACCGTTGGGATCATGGTTCGATAAACCCGGATCATTTCAAAAATACCAAAAGTATTTTAAAGCTTTCCATAAAAACCAGTATCAATCTTGATCACCCGAGTTGAAATCTGGAACCTTTTCAAAACAAAAAAAAATAATATATATACAATATAAAACAAAAAAATTTCTCATCACCAGTTTTGATCCATCAATTTATCCCCAGTGGTCCGAAGACCTAAAACTACACTGGGATTAACTTCTCGGGGGCTTTCTTTCCTAACCTGGTCCAGGACATGGCTGACACTTGATCGTACGGGTGTCCTGGAATCTTTTAAACAGGTAAAGGCTGAGGCGGGAAGAACTCCGCAATCCTGTTCGTGTTGAACGCACCATGATAGACAACCTTGAGTTGGAAGTCGCTGTTGAAGCTGACGGATGTTCCCTGTTCCTAGAACTCATGAAGGGGATTAAGGCTGTTGGGAGGTGGAGCTCACCCTCACGGAATTGTGAGCAACGTAAGACCCCAAACTGGATTGACTAAGGGAAATGTGAGGATGTGGCTCATCTTGTGGCCGAAGGAGTCCGTCGGACGATACGTGGTCTATGTGCATTGCACATGAGGAACAGGCAACTTTGTGGGTGTGTTGACTGAAAACCCTCAAAATCCCCTCATCCGAAGATGTAAAACTACGGCACTTAACTGTGTGAGACTCGTCTTGCTCGCTGATGTAAAATGGATCGGGTGCCTTACCAGCAGTAGAAGCTGGAAGTGGATGGAAATTCCATATCTTTTCCCTGCATTTCAGAAAAATCACAAAATACAAAAACATTGCAAAATCATCTCTTCAAAAATCACAAAAATATTCCATCAAATATCTGCAAAAATCACAAAAATATTTCCCTTGCTTTCAATCAAAATATTTAAAAATCACAAAAATATTTCCTGTGTTTTCAATAACCAATCTCTATTCTGATCGCTCAGGTAAAGATTCGGACCACATATCTACAAAAAAAAATCACAAAAATTAGCATCCCCAGCACTACAATTCAGGAGTCTTGAACTCCGCTCACTTCACAGTATGGGATGACGGATCCAATCGCCCGCAAATTGGAATCTTGACCAAAACTGGGCAACCAAACATCATCTCAATCACATGTATGCCCAGAAGAACATCTTGAAGTCGAATGATATCCTCGTACATTCTCATTAGCAAAGAAACGGCATCTTGGGACGATGGACCTGATCGACCATGGGTCGGGATCTTGACCAACCCGCTGTCCAAACCTCCGTATCAAAAAGAAAATCCCCAAGGGAAGCACAACCCTGCAAGCAATAAGCTCAAAGTTCTCTGCATCCCATAGCAAAAGCAAAATCATCAAACGAAAAGAGAATGAGTCAAAGCCATGCATTCATCATGCTATCTCCATGCATCAGCATCCATCGCATCAATCATCATGTTTACCTGCTTTCAAAATAAAAGTCGGTTAGCTAAGACCCCACAGGCATCCCTAGTGGAGGCACATGCAGAACCAGATTTACATTTCAAAAGATAAAAAATATTTCCTATTTGCAAATAAAAACCCCACGGAGTATCACTCCCCAGAGTGGGTATCTTTTCAAAAATCAAAAAAATATTTTCCCAGTAGAGCGTTCTGCCTCCAAACACCAGGAGATCTTCCATATCTCTGGGTAGGAGCCGACGCAAAAATCAAATAAGATCCGATGTCTCGCGGTTTCCCCGGAGACCATCGGATCCAATGCACTCAAAGTACGGTCGAACTGAACTCCAGTGTCAGTGCGGTCGTACCACATGCCAAGATATAAAAAAGATGAAAGCCAAAAGGCTCGGTCAAAGAAACCATTTGAACAGGTGGAAACGATGAATTGTAACCCAAGTATCAAAATCAGCAGATTGGGTGGAAAGAGTTCACCCGCACATACCTAGGCGTGGATGCCTGAAGTACCTTGACTGAGTCCAAGTCGGCGTAGTAGAATCCCGTAAGACTATCGGACGCAGGGCGTCTAACCACTTTGACAGTCAAGCGAAACAAGTACTCCTGGAGTGATCTGGGAAAACATCAAACATACAATCAATCACAGGGTCAGTAACCTCGTAAGACTGTCGACGCAGAGGCTCTGCTGTACCTTTCCGATGTTAGTACCGGTCAGGAATGGAAGGGTTGCGATTGGGTACCCAGGTTGCAGCAAACTGCAGGGACAATCGCAACGTTTTCTCCAAACTCTCGCGGTATGTGCAAGTGAGCGATCTCCAAACAATCAACTGGCACAGATGCAAAAGCAAGCAAAGATTTCAGACCATGATCCATGAATGACCGGGTCAGAAGTGGGGTGTCCACTCGCTTTGGCATTCGGTTGCATGCAACCTCTGCCAAAGAGGGGCATCTGTAGACACCCCACCTTCGGCTACACTGTTGGTAGAGATAGCTGGTTGAACGGAGGACCATACCCCCAAATCCCAAGTCCAAACTCAGCCAAACTCACCCTTGTAAGCCCCATTCCATAGCCCAGTTCAAGCCTGAACCCAGTCAACCCAGTCCTAAACACCACCCTGAAAAACCCCCCATAAAAAAGGCCAGTCAAAAAGACCCAAAAAAAAGTCAAACTCACTGAGTCAACTCGCTGAGTTAACCCGCTGAGTCAACCCGTCGAGTCAACCCGTCGAGTCAAAACACCGAGTCAACCCGTCGAGTCAACCCGTCGAGTCAAACCACCGAGTCGACCCGCTGAGTCAACTCACTGAGTCGACCAGCGAGTCCAACAGCAGCCCCGAGGGAACGGCCGTACTCGCTGGAAACCGAGGAGCGGCCGTACGGGCGGCCCATGGCAGGCCGCCCGGACAAAATTACGAGATCTGCCCTCTCTGCTGCTATAAATACCCCCCTCCCCTTCTCATTTCAACAAGCCATTCGAGTCCATTTCAGCCCGAGAGCTCTGAGTCCATCTCTCCACCCTTTAGCCCATTTTTCCACCAAGGAGAGCCCGAGTGAGGAGAGTCTAACCCTGGTCCAGCCCAGCCTGACCACTGGTCCAAGCCTCCCAAGCCATCCAAGTCTTGATCCAGCCACTCGAAGCCAACCCTTGCGACACCTCCGTCCATCCAGCTACTCTTTTTCCAGCATCATCTCATTCGCATCTAGCATAAGTGCAACATTTACTTTTCTTCCAACCCCCCTGCTTCACTACTAGCACCTTGATCCGTCAAGTACACATGCATATGTCTTTATATTAAGCACCTGTCAGTTCGAGCGTATGCTCTGGGCTTGCCCGTTGTTGGAACCTGCCCATCAGAAACTCTTACTGTTCAGACCTGCATTCATGCTTCACCATAAAACACCTTGATCATTCAAGCACACTGCATACGTCTTACATTAAGCACCTGTCAGTTCGAGCGTACGCTCTGGGCTTGCCCGTTGTTGGAACCTGCCCATCAGAAACTCTTACTGTTCAGACCCGCATTCATGCATCATGTCATACATGAGAATATACGAGGATTAAACTAGACTTTCAAGTATCCGATCGATTCTGTGAAGTAGAGACCGTACTTCGGTACGGGCAGTGTGTGGGGTGCTTAACCTCTTCCCACCCTGTAACCGTGATCCCTTACCTTGAATCTCTGACCGCAGATCAACAGGAGTCATTTTAGAGGAAGGAATCTTCGGATTCCCTTCTCTAACGTTTCTACGGGGTCTAGCCGACTGTAGATTCGAAGTAACTGGCTAGTGGCGACTCTGGTCTTATATAAATTCACTTTAAGCACATCCAGCTCAATACGACAACCAAACGAAGCCCTCGAGAACGAGGCAAGCCAGTGGCACAAACGGCGATTTCGCACTCACGCACCTCTTCTTCTTCTTCTTCCGAAAGGAAAGGGAGAACGACGTCGTGTGGGAGCGCGGAGAAAATCGGCGAGGGTCCACAGAATGGCGACTCTGCTGGGGATGAGCTAGTCCCACTAGTCGTGATCCAACTTGAAAACAGAATCCTTCCCGTACTTGAAAGTCATTAATCCTCATACAATCTCATCTGCATAGCATTCTACCCAAACCCAAACACAAAAAAAATAGAAAATTCCAAAACCAAAAAAAAATAGAAAATCCCAAAACCCAAAAAGAGTAGAGTACAGTCCTCACCATTGCGCCTCCTCGGGCTCAACGTACGCGGAGACAACTTCCCTTCCGCAGCATAATCCGCACTCGGGCTCAGCAAGCCATGTCCGACCACGAAGAAGAAACTCATCACTTCCCTGCTCTCGAAATAGCCGAAGCGCAACCTCCAGCGCAACAGCCCGTTGACAATACGCCAATCATACAAGAATTGGCACAAGGAATGAGAGCAATGCAAGAAATGCTCTTGCAATTCATGCAAGCACAAACCACCGCAGCAGCCAACAATCAGGTTGGCCCAGTTCAGCAAGCTCAGCAGCCATGCCGGGTCCTCCCGGCCTCCAGTTCAAATCAAGCACAACCATCGGAGTCTGCCCAAGACTACCGACAGCAGCCATCTCAGCCCTTCGCTGTGGGGCATCCTTCTCAATATCTTCCTGCGACGACAAGGCCATCTCAGAGCACCTCCGTTGCAGGAACATCCAGTCAGCTTCCAGTCAATCTTGCAAACAACAATCTCAGTAGATCTCAGCACGTCCCCGCCGATGGGACACCTTTTCAATTTCAGCACATCCCCGCCGATGGGATTTCAATTCAATTTCCAGCAACAGGGACAGCACTGGCGAATGCCCACAATGGGGGTCAGTGTCAAGCCCACATCAATCAGCGGACAGTGGCGAATACCCAACAAGGGGGTCACTTCCCAGCATCTCAGCCTCCTGCAAACAGGAGCACTTTTCAATTCCAGCACATCCCCGCCGATGGGATTCCAGTTAATTTCCAGCAATCTTCAATTCAGCAAAATCCAGTTAATTTCCAGCAATCTTCAATTCAGCAAAATCCAGTTAATTTCCAGCAAGTTCCAGTTCAACCTTCAGTACAGTCTCCAGTTCAGTCACCATCATTTCAAGCTCAAGTTCATCAGAATCCAGTTCAATCATCAAACCAATTTCAGCAACCCGCGGTTGCTTTTCAGCAAGCCCATAGGGTCGAAGACATCGACCACTATGCCGAAGAAGAACGTGCCTTATTCCAGGAGGCACCAGTCGCTCGAACAGATCACTCAGGACTGGACGAGTTGCGGGAGCAGTTCCAGATCTTGCAAAATCAGCTTCAGCGACAGCAAGGAATCGACTTACCTTCGACCAAGTTCAGAGACTTGTGTCCTTTCCCAGATGCTCGGGTACCTCAAAACTTTGAGGTTCCAAAGTTCAAAAGATACGACGGCAGCGGTTGTCCCACAGCACATCTCAAGGCCTTCTGTGGAGAGCTGAGTGCAATCTCAGGAAACGAAGGGGCCCTCATTCGATTGTTCCAAAAATCTCTGAAGGGCGATGCCCTAGATTGGTACACTTCATTGGACTGCCACCGCATCAGAACATGGGAACAGCTCTCCCAGGCTTTCGTCGACAGATTCGCATATAATCTCAACATGGCACCCAGAAGAGCCGACCTTGCAGCACTCAGGCAAAGGAGTGATGAAACACTATCAGCTTATGTGGGACGTTGGCGAGCTATGGCAGCCAGAATGCGGACACCCATCGACGATGAAGAACAAATCTCCATGATTGTTCATTCAACATACCCAGGCATATCCGGGTATCTCATCTCGCATCCATATGCGAATTTCTCACAATTGATCCGTGCTGGAGAGCAAGTTGAAGCAGGAATCCGGGCCGGGACGATCTCCCCATGGCCTCATCAAGCCACTCCAGTCAAGAGGAACAGAGTGGAAGGAAGACCTATCGGGCACGGGAATGGAAACCGCAATGGTTCTCCTCCCCGCCCAACAGAGGTAAACAACATCAACACCAGCTGCTCAAGGAAATCAACGTGCTCCCCCACAAGGACGTCAACAGTATCAGCAGAATCAAGTTCAGCATCAGCCTCAGCGATATCAGCCACAACCGAATCCTCAGCCACAGCCACCTCGACAACAGCAGCAGTTCAGGGGAAATGGCCAATACTCATACCAGAACAGGCAGAATTACAGGGAGTTCAGGAAGTTCACTCCACTCAGTCAACCACTTAGTCAAATCATGACTACGCTGGTACAAAAGCAGTTACTCACTCTGATGACACCTAGGCCTCCGCCTCATCCTCTGCCTCCAAATTACCGAGAAAATGAGTACTGTGCCTACCATCAAGGACGTGGCCACGCCACTGATCGATGCTATACTTTGAAAAATGCCATACAAGACCTGATTGATGACCGCAAGATCGTCATCTCGGTCCCTGGAACTTCTCCAGCAGCTTCCACCAACATCCTTCAGAATCCTCTGCCTCAGCATCCAACGGACCCCAGTTCGTCTCGTGGCCCTGCCGTCAATAGTATAGAAGAAGGGGACCATATCGATCGCTTCTTCTCCCCTATTCAGTCCATTCATGCCTACACCTATGAGCCAACAAATCCTCCTCCAGTCTTGCAAGGGGCAAGTCCCTTTCTTCCTTCAATCTCCGAGCCAGTAGTGCTTGAAGGAGCACCTCCATACGATATACCAGTTGTTCAAGGGGCACCTTACAACCATTCAAGCTGGGAACCAGTCGTCCTGGAAGGAGCACAATCATACATTGAGCCCACATACGAACCTGTCATCTTGCAAGGGGCAACTCCAGAACAATCCAATCCGCAATGGAAGGATTATACTCATCAGCAGCAAGAGCCCGTTGTCTTGGAAGGATCTCTTCCAGTCAAGCCTGTCATATTGCAAGGGGCAAGTCCCGGAGGCATATCAATCACGCTACGGCAGCTCGGACGAACAGAGAAACCTCCTGCCATATCAAGAGGACCAGTATTCATTCCATGGGAGCCTCCTGCCCCAGGAACAGTCAAGCCAGGACCACGACCTTATGTGGTCTATGAAGACAAGCCTCGATACTACCCCTTCAGCACAGGCAACAATGTAGTTCTCAAGGCAAAAGCTCTATACGAGGAAGATCTGGTACCCACACCAGCACCGTTGCAAGAACCAGTGGTCCTAGAAGGCAAAAGGGAGGAAAACTACAAAGAGGTTCCATGGCACTATCCAGAATGTGCGGAAGTGGGAAACATGAATCCCAACGGGCGTTGCATCCGAAGAGATAATCAAAACAGAGGAGATCCCAAAGGCGTCCTCTCAGGCCTCGGCAGCAAAAATGAAGCCGCATACGATGTAGCAACTCAGCTCAAGTCAATCCCTGCACAAATCTCAGTATGGGAGCTACTCTGCACATCTCGCATACACCGAGAAATGTTTGCCAAGACCTTGAATGATGCTCATGTCTCCTCCGATACGGCACCAGAGATGATTGCATTGATGATTGGACAGCTACTGGCTCCGCGCGCCATCACCTTCACCGATAATGAGTTGCCACCAGAGGGACGAGATCATGGGCGATCCCTCAACATAGCCTTACGATACAAAGACCTCTGTGTTCCGCTGGTCCTTATCGATAATGGCTCAAGCTTAAATGTCTGCCCACTCAAGACCGCGGAACGCCTGGGAATCAGTCCTTCTTCATTCCGACCCAGCACCATATGCGTCAGAGCATTTGACAACACCCGCCGATCAGTGGAAGGGGAGGTCGACATAGAGGTACAGATAGGTCCAGAAGTTTCTACCATCACATTCCAAATCCTGGATATATCAGCCTCTTTCAACATGCTGCTCGGACGACCGTGGCTGCACAAGGTTGGAGCTGTGCCATCAACCCTGCATCAACGAGTGAAGTATATCTGTGGAAATCAAGTGATCTCTATCCATGCAGAGAAGGAGCTCATCATTCCTTCCAATGCTACTGCCACTGAACCAGACATCCCGGTCATCGATATCCAGCACTCTGAAGAAGACATCCCGTTTCACAGTTTCGAATTCGAGACTGTGAACTCTATCGCCAATCCAGAACCGATAAGGGTGGACCGTGTCTTTTCACCGGCAGAGCGTCTGAGCCTCAAATACCGAATGAAGAATCACTTCAAGTCCAGAAAGGTATCGCTAGTATATAACCAACGCAAGTGGGGACTCGGATACAGGGCAACCTTCATGGACAAGAGAAGGAAGAAATTTCGGTGCTCACCCATCCAATTCGTCAAGCCAGGAGAACCTTGCAAAGATCCAGGAGGGAATCAACCGACTGCACTACACAAAGGCCTCCCGATGAGCCTAGTTTGGGCTACGTGGCCCCCCATTCGATGGGATCAGATTCTCGAACCCTCTAAGCCTCCAGAAGAAGGAGGAAATGATGAAGACGAAGAAGGAAGACAAATACAGCAGCTTCAGGACCAGGTTACTCTGACACCTGCTCCCAACCAGGGGCACAACCTGCCCACTTCAATCAGCCAGGGGCACAACCTGCCCACTTCAAACAGCCAGGGGCACAACCTGCCCACTTCAATCAGCAAGGGGCACGACTCGCCCATCTCATCACCAATTAGCAAGGGGCACGACTTGCCCATCTCTGCAAAGTCAACATCATCAATCATCAGCCAGGGGCAGAAGCAGCCCATCCATTGGACCAAGAAAGGGAAGTGGCCAGCCCTAGATTGGTCTGATGTCCTAGGTTCCAAACTTGTGTCTAGCTGTGGAACCAGACGAACTGCAATGCGAGGTAAGTGATCCGGGAGGGACTGAGTACGACTCAGATCTCGAACCCGACCAGCAAGAAGTCATGGTCATTGGGCCAGACCATGATTCTTCACCCAAATCATCAACCCCCACCTCTTCAGGGGAGGAAGTGTGGGGTCCTGAATGGTCATCTGTTCCCCTCACTTTTGAATCAGCCAAAGAGCCATCTGAGGGCTCTGGCTTCCAAAAAAAAACGCCTGTTTAAGCAGCGACCGGAACTTTGGAACAAGTTGGGCTCAATCATGGTCTGCAATGCCCGCTTGTTCAAAGTCCCGTGAATTTCGAAAAGCCAAAAAAATCAAAAACTTTCAAAAACCAAAAACATCTAGCATTCTCAATTTCAGAAAATCTCAAAAATCAAAAAATATTTCTTTCCCTGCATTCAATAGTGTGCCAAGTTCGTCTAAAGAGTCGCATGAGTTTGAAGTCGAATCATATGATTTCGACATCGAATTAGACTTCGAGCTCATGGGTCTGGACGAAGCTCGGGACGAGGAAGATGATGATCCAGCTCCCGAACTTGAGGATCTCCTCAAAAAGTTCGAATCTAAAGCCAATGTTGTAGCCGATGATTTCGAGATAGTAAACTTGGGGACGCCTGAGATCCCTAGGGAAGTACGCATTGGAAAATCGTTGCCACCTGAGATGAAACAGAAAATGATAGAGTTCCTAGCTCCAAGATTGTCCAACTTCGCGTTCTCATATGAAGACATGCCGGGGCTCGATGAAGAGCTCGTTGTACACCATCTGCCAACCAAGGCAGATATGAAGCCAGTGAAGCAGAAACTCGAAGAATGAAGCCAGAATGGGCTCTGAAAGTCCGAGATGAAGTCATCAAGCAGTACAACGCGGGATTCTTGGTAGTCTCCAACTACCCTGAATGGCTCGCCAACATCGTACCAGTACCGAAGAAGGACGGCAAGGTTCGAATGTGCATCGACTTCCGAGATCTCAACAAAGCCAGTCCAAAAGATGACTTCCCTTTGCCACATATCGACACTCTGGTCGACAACACTGCTGGATACAAGATCTTCTCATTCATGGACGGGTTCTCAGGTTACAATCAGATCAAGATGGCCGTCGAAGATCGCGAGAAGACATCGTTCATCACTCCCTGGGGAACCTTCTGTTACAGGGTAATGCCGTTCGGTCTGAAGAACGCAGGAGCAACATATCAGCGAGCAATGACAGCACTATTCCACGACATGATGAACAAAGAGCTCGAAGTATATGTGGACGACATGATCGTCAAATCTCGCACAATTGAAGGACACTTTGAAGATCTGAAGAAGTTATTCAACAGATTAGAAAAGTACAAGCTTCGCCTCAACCCTCAGAAATGTGTCTTCGGTGCAATGGGAGGTAAGCTCCTCGGCTTTATGGTGAGCGAAGATGGCATCAGGGTCGACGAGACCAAAACCAGAGCAATCATCGAGATGCCCCCTCCTAGAACAGAGAAAGAAATTCGTGGCTTCCTCGGCAGAATTCAATACATCAGTCGCTTCATCGCACAGCTCACACCCATCTGTGAGCCCATATTCAAGCTCCTTCGGAAGAACGTCCCAAAAGAATGGAATGACGATTGCCAAGTCGCCTTCAACCGCATCAAGAAATATCTCATGAATCCTCCAGTCCTAGTGCCTCCCACTCCTGGACGACCACTATTGTTATACATCTCGGTAGCAGCAGAAGCCATTGGCTGTGTCCTCGGCCAACACGACGAAACCGGGAAGAAAGAACAAGCAATATACTATTTGAGTCGAAAGTTCACCGACTACGAGACCAGGTATTCCCCGATCGAGAAGACTTGCCTCGCCCTAGTCTGGGCAACTCAGCGACTCCGTCAATACATGATTGCATTCCCTATTCTCCTTCTCGCTCACATGGATCCGCTCAAGTACCTGTTCGAGAAACCGGCACTCACTGGAAGGATAGCTAAATGGCAGCTACTCTTGTCTGAGTTCGACATCACCTATGTCACTCAAAAGGCAATCAAGGGACAGGCCCTCGCCGATCATCTTGCGGCTCACTCTCTCCTGGACTATCAGCCGCTCAAGACATTCTTCCCTGATGAAGATCTCTTGCTCATTGAAGAGGAAGAAAAGAAGAAAAAAGATGAATGGACGTTATTCTTCGACGGCGCAGCAAATTCTAAAGGGAGTGGTATTGGAGCAATCCTCTACTCTCCAGATGATGTCCCTATTCCTATCTCGAGGCGCATCGCATTCGAGTGCACCAACAACATGGCAGAGTACGAAGCATGCATCGCTGGCTTAAGGGAAGCCATAATCTTGGGCGTCAAGAAGCTACGAGTATTTGGAGACTCACAGCTTATCATCAATCAGACCAATGGCGAATGGAAGACCAAGATGAGAAGTTGATACCATATCATGTGTATCTTGACAATCTGATCGAAGAATTCAAGGAAATCACCTTCTCATACATGCCCAGAGCCAAGAACCAGTTTGCAGATGCTCTCGCCACGCTCGCATCAATGCTCGAGATCCCAAAAGGAGCTTCAGAATGGGAGCTCACAGTCGAAATTCAAGAAGAACCTGCTTTTTGCCTGCAAATAGAAGAAGCCGAAGCTGTCCCTGACAAACCCTGGTATGCCGACATCAAGCAATATCTCGAAACCCAGGAGTATCCAGAGTCAGCAACAGCAACAGATCGCCGAACCATTCAGCGTTTGGCCGGCCAATTCACCATCAGTGGCGAAGTTCTTTACAAGCGATCCTATAATCACATCCTCCTCCGATGCGTCGATGAAACAGAAGCTGCAAAGATCATGAAAGAAATACACGAAGGAATCTGTGGCCCACACATGAATGGGCACATGATGGCAAAGAAGATTCTACGACTCGGCTACTACTGGCTCACCATGGAGACAGACTGTTGCAAGCACGTCAGAAAATGCTTCAAGTGTCAAGAGCATGCGAATCAAATCCATGCCCCATCATCAGAGTTATACAACCTGACCACCCCCTGGCCCTTCTCCATGTGGGGACTCGACATCATCGGCAAGATCAGTCCCAAAGCATCAAATGGTCACGAATACATACTTGTGGCAGTCGACTACTTCACCAAGTGGGTAGAGGCAGCCTCATACACCACGATTGCAGCATCTCAAGTGATCAAATTCATGAAGAACAACATCATATGCCGATATGGAATCCCTAATGCCATCATCACAGATAATGGGACCCCGTTCGTCAACAAGAAGATGGATGACTTCCTCAGCAAGTTCAAGATCCAACGTCATCGATCAAGCCCCTACCGTCCCCAGATGAATGGTGGGGTAGAAGCCGCAAACAAGACAATCGTCAGGATACTCGAGAAGATGGTCGTGACCTATCGAGATTGGTCAGATATGCTCCCATATGCACTTTGGGCCTATCGAACGTCTGTACGGTCTGCTACGGGCGTTACTCCTTTCGAGCTTACTTACGGAATGGAAGCAGTCCTACCAGTCGAGGTGGAAATACCATCACTTACGGGTGTTACTAGAAAGCGGAATTGAAGAAGGAGAATGGCAACGGGCCAGATTCGATCAGTTGCAGCTAGCAGATGAAAAACGCATGCGTGCACTAAGTCATTCACAGTGCTATCAGAAAAGGATCGCTCGGGCTTACAACAAGAGAGTCCGAAAAAGGAGCTTCAAGGTAGGCGACATGGTCATGAAGAAGATTCTACCGTCGCACCTTCCAGATCCCAGAGGAAAGTTCAAACCCTCGTGGGACGGGCCACTGATCATCAGAGAAGTACTTCCTGGAGGCGCCCTCAGACTCACCAGCATGAGAGGGGTGGATCTTCCTTCGCCAACCAACGCCGACAACGTGAAGATCTTTCACGGGTAAGTTATTCTGACCTTATCAAAGGTTACTTTAACAGAGCTGAAGTCAAGGGGTCAAAGCTAAGATCTCTGAGAAATCATTCCCGTCCACCAACAAGTGTTTCAAATAAGGGGACTCCAAAAGAGAAAAATACAAAAAAAAAAGAGGGGGGATTCAAAAAGGGACAAAAAAAAAGAGAGAGAGAAAAAGAATGCAAAAGAAAAAGAAAAAGAAAAGAAAAGAAGAAAAGAGAAAGAAAAAGGGAAGCCAAAGCAAGGCACCCAAGAAAAAATCAACCCAAGAAGAAACACAGTCATCCATCCATCCATCTCAGAGGGGTCTTTAGCAAAGACCGACAGCTCTATTATCGTAACTCAGGATAAGGGCTGAAGGACTGCCATCGGCCGGCAACGACGGATTCCCGACCTCTAGCCGCCGCAGTTATCCAGAGATCCAGAAAAGAAAAAGAAAAAAAAGAAGAAGAAAAAAGAAAATGTGTGCCTAAACAAAGAGGGCGGAGTGAAAACCCGAAAGGGCGCTCCGAGTAAAAACAGTGGGCATACAGCGGACTTGGTGAAAACCTGAAAGGGCGCCAAGGGTAAAAACAGCACAGCTGCCAAGGGGCAGGCAAGACCAAATACCCGGGACGTGGTGAAAACCTGAAAGGGCGCCACGGGCAAAAATGACGGGAAAAAGCCGGCTGTGGTGAAAACTCGAAAGAGCACTACAGGCAAAAATGGCTCAAAATGAAAAAAAAAGAAAAAAAAAGAGAAAAGAAAAAATAAAAGTGCAGGTACCAAGAAAGCAGACGGTCCAGATCAGTTCAAGCGGTTACAGTTCAAGAACAAGAAGAAGCGCAGTCAGGAGCGAAGAACTCTACAGACTCTGACAATCTCAGGAAACGAGAGTTTCCGTTGCCTACATCTCTAGGGAACCAAAGGATCAAGCAAGTCAAATCTCGAGATATCGGTCAAATCATTGACCGAGCCCCAGTTCTGATTCCTATATCCCGACACAAAATCCAGACACACTCACAAGACAACTCATGGCACAGTAGATTTTCAAACAGTTTTTTTCTCTTTTCAATTAAATGCATTATATTTCTCTTACACATATCATCTTTTTCAAAAATACAAAAAAATGCATCATCATCAATCATATATGCAAAAATCAGTGTGCAGGTGGCCAACACAATCAATCTCTACCCTCCTCCTCGGCCACATCAGGTGAGACCTCTGACTCATAAAAAGATAGTCTCGCTCTCAACCTGCTCACCTCCATACGCAGGTAATGCGCCTCATCGCGCTCAAGGGTACGGATCGCTGTCTCCTCATCAGACAATCTCTGATCGGCAGCCAATCTCCTCGACATCATCTCGCAATGATACCGAAGTGCAGAGATCTCAGACAGCAGATGGCCATGAGTGGCCAAAAGGAAGCCAGGATCGACAAAAGGGCGCTCCTCAAAAGGTTCATATGAACCAGATGAAGAGCCAGCATCTCCAAGAATATCCTGCTCATCCTCATCAGCAGTCTGGTGCCAACAAGGGATACGTCGATACAAAGACTGCTCAGCAACCCAATACTGATATGGGGCGGTCGCCATCGGAAAAGTCCGTAGCTCAAATCCCAACAAATCAGCTGTCAAATAACTCGCCCAAGAACAATCAATCCGGGTCCTAAAGTCAGAGGATCTGGATGGAAGTGCTCGACGCCCGATACCCGCGAAAGCGAAATGAGGAACATCCTGCTCATACCCAAACTGCCGCAGGAACCGGATGGGATGGTAAGAAAAGTAGGATCGAAAGCCTACCAACATCAGAGGATGGCGGTGTGCATCGCAAAGCACTGGAGGAAGTGAAAGCCAAGATGACTCCCAACGAACGTTCCAGTCACGAAGTTCAGCGAACATCCTGCGATACAAGGGCTCGCTCATCCTAGCCGTATGCGGAAGGAACTCCATGATATAACGCATGATGTCAGAGCTAGGGATGCCAGGAAGAGGTACAGGAACGGTCAGAGAAAGGCGCTCCCATAGCCAGACCTGATCACAGAAAGCAAAAGAAGTTCAGCTAAAGCAAAGCAATCCCAACAAAGCAAGAAAAAAAAAGGTGTAGAAAGAATACCTGCAGGAAGGCACAGCAGCCGCGAAGAACACGAGTACGACCAAGGGCGCAGTCAGTCAGCCCATCAAATAGCTCGGCCAAAATGAGAGAAATGATCCCCTGCCGACGGACAGCTCGGCTCATCACCTCAAAAAGCAAAGGAGTCTGGGACCTGCGCCATCCCGAGAACAGCACCTCAGCAATCAAGCAAAACATCAGTGCGTTCCGAGCAAAGGTAGAACCAGCCGTACTCTGGGGACCCGAAAAAAGATCATACAGCAGGTCCAAAGAGAACACTACAGCATCCTGGCCACTAGCTGCAGGTCGAACAAGATAAGGGATCCCAAACCAGTTCTGCGGTGTAGCAGTCTTCGGCGATGTCTTCGGCGAGAAGTACTGAGTATAATCCAAGGGTAAGCCTGTCAAGCGTGCAAGCTCCTCCAAAGAAGGCCCCATCTCCATATCATTGAACGCAAACAAGTTCAACGAAGGGACCCAGTCAATCAAGGCAGCTCCGAGCATCCTCCAGTCAATGTCAACTCTAGCCATATGAATCAGACTGCCAAAGCCATAAGACTCCAAATCTCGAATCTCATAAGCTGACAAGCTGTCAAGCCAAGCAAGCAGTCGTGGCGAGCAAGAAGAACGAGGAAGCAGCTGACAAGTCCTCACCGGTATCCCCTCCAGCACAAAAGGCCCAGAAATCGAGGACAACTCATCGAAGATCGGAAGGTCAACAGGCGAAGGAGAAGGAAAAGCTGGAACCTCTGCAGACTCGACAGCCCCTGACCTGTCCCCAGTAACGGCTATGTCTGATATAGCCGCATCACTGTCGGAAACTGTCACAACCTCAGCCGCATGAGAAGACTCGCCCACCTCGTGAACAGAGTGCGCAAAGAGCCGATGACCAAAGGAAGGACAATGCTCTCCATCAAAAGGACTATCAGTGAAGATCACACCGCACATCGTGACATCCTGGCTAATCTAACCGTCAAAGAATACATCTGAACCATCCAAAAGGGTCTCGGTTACCCAGATCGAAGAATCAACTGCCAGATCCGGACCTGCGGCCCTCTCCAGTAGGAGATCATGAATCCAATCATCATCCTGACCGATCAAAGGGATCATCGAGGCATCCACACCGTCCATCATCAGGGGGACATCATCAATGATCACATCAAGTCCACCCAAGCAAGTATACCGCACATCTCGGCCCTCATCCAGAGCATCCAAACCGTCAAAGGTACCATCTGAGCCATCCATACCATCCAGACATGAGATCAGCCCATCTATGTCCCTCATAGTCCCATCATCACCGTCCATCACATCATCCATGGGACCCACACTCAAGGGATGCATAGCCTCACCTATGTCCCATCCCATCATCTCATCCATACCATCCATTCCTCCCATAATGAGGGCCCCATTCAAATCAGAAAATCCAGCCATCCCACCATTAATGGAGCTATTCAAAGCTCCATCAACCACCATCCCAAGCCCCTCATCAATGCTTCCATTCAATGCACCATCTCCACCATCCATTAAAGAAATCTCTCCATCATTAAAGCCTTCAATACTCTCTGAAGTGTGGGACCCACCATGAACAGCCCCCGCAGCCCATAAATCCCCACCATCCATTGCCCAAGAAAGGACAAACCAAGATGAAGACAAGATGATGATGAAAGAGGAGACAAAGAGAAGATTCATTGTTGGAATCGAACCTGAACGTACACAGCAGGTGGGGACAGCAGCAACAGGGACCAGAGAATGTCCGAGCACGAGCCAGCCCAGGCCGCTCAAGAGACGAGCTCTGGGCGGCCTGCCCTGGGCCGCCCGTACGGACGCGGTTCCCCTCTCTCCGCGGGATTGGCTCCAGGGCTTTTGGTAGGTGAGGCTGACAGTCCACGTCAGCAGATGGCGCTCCGTGGGCCGCCCAAGGCTCCGGTCCACTCCAGATTTCGACTGAAGATGATCAAGATCATACAAAAGGTGCCCCACTGGTCCAATCATGAAGCAATGTGACCGGAATAGGGCTGATCAAGCCAAAGAGAAGGAAAGGTGATCAAGTGGGGGCCACAAGCAATCCAAGCCATTCAAAGACTAGATCATCACTGATCTAAACCATTGAAGAACCTACATGAGCCATGAAACAACAAGATCAAAGGTTAATCATCACAAGAAGGGCCAGAATCCAAGATCTAGTCATCAAGTGGGCCCACAAAGCCAAATCAAGCGATCAGAGACGTTCAAGCCATCATCCACACCATGAGAAGCATTCCTAACCTCACAAATCATCAAAAGAAGTGCCCCAAAGTAAAGCTAAGGTCTCAAGTGGGCCCACAGGGCCAAATCCATCAATCTGAACCATTCAAGGGCCAAATCATCAAGATCCAAACCATTGGAAAGCTTACACAAGTCATGGAGCAGCAAGATCAAAGGTTCGATCATCAAAAGAAGGGCCAAAATCCAAGATCTAAACATCAAGTGGGCCCACAAGGCCTAATCAAGCAATCTGAACCATTCAAGTCATCACCCATGCAACTAAGCAGTCTCAAATCATGAAGGAATGAGTCAAGAGTCAAAGCATCCAGACATCACCAAGGAATTTGGGAGAAATCAAAGCCTGTATATTCATCCAAAAGGGCTTGATACAAAAGGGGACAAAAACAAAAGTACAAGGCCATATAAAGCAGAGCCAGCTACAAGTCACCAACATAATCATCATCGCCCCTCCTCGCGTCCCGCTCCCGACGATAAAGATCCATCAAAGGAGCAGTCACTGAACCTCCAGCATACCTGCGACGGCCACCTGGAACGTAAAGCGAAGGAAGCAAAGGCCCCTGGCCAAATAGCAGATACCACTCGTCATAATCACGATCCGGGATCGTGAAACGGAAGCTAGGCTGGCCCACCAGAGCCTCAACTCTCTCATCAGCTGGCATCCGAGCAGCTGGAGGAGGTGCAGAACAGGGGACCCGAGCTACCCCAGTGACTTGCCGAAGCAATCTCTCTCCCAAGTACCATTGGAAGGACTCAGCGTCAGAAAGCATAATACGGAGACATGAAGCATCGTATGCCTCCACGCGCTGGGGTGTGTAGTAAAGAGGGAAACTAGCGTACGGCATCCGGGCAAACTGCAGCAGAAGAGGTTACCACGATCAGTTACAAGTACAGCACAAGGACAAAGACAAGCAAGATACTTACATCCTCAACTGTCAGCCCGTCTATATCAGCACGCCAATTGTCCCCGGGAACTCGGGAGTTCCGCTGACGATTCTGGTGATGCCAGTACATGTGGCGATACTGAGCGGGTTCAATGTCATCTCGCATCCTCGGCGCAAGATGCGGAAAATGGTCATAAAAGCAGGTCTGGATGAAAGTACATTTAATGATCAGAGAGAGAAAGGAGGCAAACGGCTCCAAAGAGGATGAAAGAAGAGGTACCTCAACAACAGGCCAGAAGCCTGTGAAGGACCGGCTATGCCGACAGGTCTTGTCCAGACCTTGAAAGAGACGGGTCAGGATGGCCCCATTCCAGTTATAGGGGTGATGAAGATCCTCGACTAAACGAAGAAATTTAGGATCAACTCTCTCATTCGCATGGCAAAAAAGAAAGGATCCAAAAGCATAAGTGATCATGGCCCGCGCCTTGTGGAGGGCCTCTCGCTCGGTGGTAGGGACGACAGAAGCAAAATTGTTATAAAACCATCGCATCTTCACTTGATGGCCTTGGAATTCACCCTCAGGAGGGACGTCACCAACAAGCCGTAGCCAATCAGTGGAAGAGAGGGGAGCTAGAGGGACAATTGCCCCATGAAAAGGGAAGCCTATCTGCATGTAAATATCCAAGGGGGTTATTCCCCACTCCCCACAAGAGAGTTGAAAGGTGTGGGTCTCATCCCGCCACCTCTCACAAAGGGCCGCAAGCATCATACGGTTGGCGTCGTTATTATGGAAGCGTAGGGTGAGGAGGCCAGCAAAAGGAGTACCATCTAGTACTCGCTCAAGCAAGGGCTGTGGCTCCTTCATCCAATTGTCCCAGCGATCCCTGGTACCTCGACCCTTGATAGCAGGAAGAGGTTGATGCTCCATAGCTAGGGAACACATGTGGTCCCCTCGGCGGACAATGAAAGCAGGATCATCCTCGTCAACCACTTGGTGGCCCCTAGTACCATCCGCCATGGAATCCTACAAGCTTGGCAAGGTAAGTCCCTATCCTTTACCCATTAAAATCCAAATTCTCATCCAAGAAACCCATGGGATTGGACTCACATTCAAATGCAAAATCTAAAGTCCAACTCCATGTGTCACTTAGGATATGTGTTGGACCCATTGGAAAAAGTAAGGCCTGCCTTAAAGAAGGTGGCATGGCATGCCTCAGGTAAGAAAAGTCCATCATCCAAGGACACATTTTGGACAACAAATGCACTCAAGTGCCATGAAATCAACTAAGGATGAGAGTCCTACTGCACATGAGAAATCCCTTTTCAAAGTCCATATGTGGCCAAGGATTGGTCCATTTTTTATGCCAAGGCCATGGCTCTCACTTAAGATGTTTCCATCTTTTTACACATGTGCATGGACAAGTAGGGAATAGAAAGGAAACGGGCCCCCAAGAGCAACCCAAATGCCTCATCTCAATGGATTGGAGAAAGCACATAGCCCACTTTGGAGAATATGAGAACCCATTCATGGGTTAACCATGGGCAACCTTATGTGCCTCATCTTGATAAAAGTTTTGACCATGAGAATACAACAATGAGGTCTACCCACAAACATATGAATCAAAGAAGCTAAGGGTAGAAAGTCGATGCACATAGCCCACATGAAGAATCAAAGTTGAAAATGCCCATGAAAAGGCAAGTTTGGTCAACTTATGTGCACCAACTTTTTCACCAAAAGGGAGACCATTTGAGCACAAAAGAGCATGGCTTGATGAGTCACCCAACCATCATGAAAATGGATAAGAATGGTACACATAGCCCACTTGAAGATCAAAATCCAAAATGTCCCAAGGCATGGGACAAAAATGGGTAACTTATGGGTACCATTCCTTCTCACAAATGGAAGAAGAAATCACTCATATTTGAATGATGATGGGTGATCCACCAAGCCCCCATAGAAAAGTTCAAGGAGCTATGGTTGTATGGACACTCACTTGAGGATCATCCAGTTGAGGTTGATAACATTAAAGGGAAACTCTTGAGAATCACTTTCCTACCACAAAGGAAGCCATTTGAACTTAGTGAGATTGTGGGAACAACTCACTCATGGGACTTGTAGATGGTCAAGTAACTCAAGTCCTCCATCCATCAAGAGAGAAAGCATGAAAAGAAAAAGCCTACATGAACAAAGTGTAGTGGGGCACACATGGTTCAAAGAAGTGCCCAAGTTTCAATGAAGGCCCAAAAGCCCATCCACATGAAAAACTCCAAGGAGCCCACCACACTTTGTGCAAAGATGTACATCATAATCAAAGAAATAGTGGAAGACTTGGGCTACTTGTCCATATAAGCCCACCTTGGAAAACTAGCCCACTTGAGATCCAAAATGAAGAATGGGCTAGCCACCTTGATCCATACAACATGTAAAGAAAGATGGGGTCACCCAAAGTGAGCCCCATGAGCCCAAAACTTGAGATGGGCCCTACCATGCCCATGGGCCCAAATCTTGAAAAGAAGAGGGAAAAGAAAGGATAGTTCCAAAGGAAAAATGACAAAGGCAAGAAAGCATGAGGGAGCCCAAAATGAAGCATTGGGCCCATCAAATACACCAAGGGCCATGACTTCACTTTGAGTCCATTTGATACACATGAAAAGAGGCCCAACTCCCATGAAAAAGATAGAGTATTTTGCCATGCACACTTGATGACATGGCAAAATTACTCCTTACATGCACATGGAGGGAGTGTGAAAAAGGAAAAAATGATGAAGTGGAGAGCTTGCAATGTCCTTCTCCAAGCACCACCTTTGAAAGACTTGAGATCTAAGAAAAGATCAAGAATGCTTGGGCCCACCTTCACACCCCTTTGAATAGCTACATGAAAAAGAAAAAGGATCATGAGAAGAGACAATGAAGATGGAAAAGGACAAGAAAGAGAAAGGAAGTGGTCCATACCTTTACCACTCACCAAAGAAGGACCACCTTGCTGTCCCAAGATTTCTCTAAGGCCCACCACTTGAAAAAAGCAAAGGACCACCAAAGAAGAGAGAGGAAACTTGAAGAAAGAAAGAGTATGAGAGAGAGAAGAGAGAGATTGCACGTTTGAGGGGGGGAGGGTGTCCCATGTTATATAGAAAAGGGGAAGGCACCCTTTTACCCAGCCCCCTGAAGAGACCAGGAGGCAGAGACCGGGCGGGCGGCCCATGGGAGGCCGTCCTAGCCTCTACCTAGGTGAAACGACCTCCCTCTCCCTCTCCTTGGGAAGAACTCCTCCTTGGGAAGGGTGGTTGCAAGTGAATCTTGTACCTTCATGTAAGAATGAAGTGATGGAAGAGAATGGTGAGAAAAAAGAGAAAATCTCACCAAAATCTCATCTCATGAGAAATGGGTGAGAAATTGGGTGGATGATGTGGAAAAGTTTCATGGAATTTCCAAGAAAAAGAAAGAAGAATTTGACTTGGTCAAACAATGATCTCAACCATCCAAAGGCATGACCAGATGATCCAAACCATTCCAAGAAGAATCCCAAGAATCTCCGCCCTTGATTACTGTTCACATGTATGAATTGTGGTCCGAAGACCTTAAACTACGTCGGGACCAAGATCCCGAGGGATTGTCAATAAAACCGGCATCAGTCTTCTTCAAGATCTGGTGGCTCCGGATATTTTCAGAAAACCAAAAAAATATATACATCACTTGTACAGTTTCATGGTCCGAAGACCTTAAACTACGTCGGGATCAAGATCCCGAGGGATTGTCAATAAAACCGGCATCAGTCTTCTTCAAGATCTGGTGGCTCCGGACATTTTCAGAAAACCAAAAAAATATATACATCACTTGTACAGTTTCATGGTCCGAAGACCTTAAACTACGTCGGGACCAAGATCCCGAGGGATTGTCAATAAAATCGGCATCAGTCTTCTTCAAGATCTGGTGGCTCCGGACATTTTCAGAAAACCAAAAAAATATATACATCACTTGTACAGTTTCTGATCCGAAGACCTTAAACTACGTCGGGATCAAGATCCCGAGGGATTTTTAATAAAAATGGGTATCGATCTCGACCATCAAAATCAGAATCGATGACCCAGAATTTTTTCCAAAAAAAAGAAAACAAAAAAATGTCTTTCCTCTTTTAAAGTTTTGGGTCCGAAGACCTTAAACTACGTCGGGATCAACGTCCCGAGAGATTTTTAATAAAAACCAACATCGATCCCAGCCTTTCAGGCCAAGATCTGATGATCTGGATCATTTCGAAAAAAACAAAAAAATGTGTTTGCCCCCCCCTTTTACTAAGTCTGGGTCCGAAGACCTTAAACTACGTCGGGATCGACATCCCGAGAGATTTTCAATAAAAGCCGGAGTCGGTCTTGTTTGCTCAAGATCAATGACTCCGGACATTTTCAAAAATCATAAAAATATATTACCAGCCCCGCTTTTAAAGTTTTGGTCCGAAGACCTTAAACTACGTCGGGATCGACATCCCGAGAGATTTTCAATAAAAACCAGCATCAGTCTGGATTGTCCATCCGCTGACAGCGGACATTTTTCCAAAAACAAAAAAAAACATGTTTGCCCCTCTTTTGTACAGTTTCATGGTCCGAAGACCTTAAACTACACTGGGATTAATTTCTCGGGGGACCTTTCTCGCTTTCAACTAAAAACCGGCATCGGCCTCGACCGTTGGGATCATGGTTCGATAACCCGGATCATCTCAAAAATACCAAAAATATTTTAAAGCTTTCCATAAAAACCAGTGTTAATCTCGATTACTCGAGTTGAAGTCTGAAACTTTTTCAAAACAAAAAAAATATATATACAATATAAAACAAAAAAAGTTTTCATCACCAGTTTTGATCCATCAATTTATCCCCAGTGGTCCGAAGACCTAAAACTACACTGGGATTAACTTCTCGGGGGCTTTCTTTCCTAACCTGTCCCAGACATGGCTGACACTTGATCGTACGGGTGTTTGGAATCTTTTAGACAGGTAAAGGCTGAGGCGGGCAGAACTCCGCAATCCTGTTCGTGTTGAACGCACCGTGATAGACAACCTTGAGTTGGAAGTCGCTGTTGAAGCTGACGGATGTTCCCTGTTCCTAGAACTCATGAAGGGGATTAAGGCTGTTGGGAGGTGAAGCTCACCCTCACGGAATTGTGAGCAACGTAAGACCCCAAACTGGATTGACTAAGGGAAATGTGAGGATGTGGCTCATCTTGTGGCCGAAGGAGTCCGTCGGACGATACGTGGTCTATGTGCATTGCACATGAGGAACAGGCAACTTTGTGGGTATGTTGACTGAAAACCCTCAAAATCCCCTCATCCGAAGATGTAAAACTACGGCACTTAACTGTGTGAGACTCGTCTTGCTCGCTGACGTAAAATGGATCGGGTGCCTTACTAGCAGTAGAAGCTGGAAGTGGATGGAAATTCCACATCTTTTCCCTGCATTTCAGAAAAATCACAAAATACAAAAACATTGCAAAATCACCTCTTCGAAAAACACAAAAATATTTCCTTTGCTTGCAGCCAAAACTTTCAAAATCACAAAAATATTTACTGTGTTTTCAATAAACCAATCTCTACCCTCTCAGGTAAAGATTCGGATCCAAATATCTGCAAAATCACAAAAATTAGCATCCCCAGCACTACAATTCAGGAGTCTTGAACTCCGCTCACTTCACAGTATGGGATGACGGATCCAATCGCCCGCAAATTGGAATCTTGACCAAAACGGGCAACCAAACACCATCTCAATCACATGTATGCCCAGAAGAACATCTTGAAGTCGGATGATATCCTCGTACATTCTCATTAGCAAAGAAACAGCATCTTGGGACGATGGACCTGATCGACCATGGGTCGGGATCTTGACCAACCCGCTGTCCAAATCTCCGTATCAAAAAGAAAAATCCCCAAGGGAAGCACAACCCTACAAGCAATAAGCTCAAAGTTCTCTACACCCATAGCAAAAGCAAAATCATCAAATTGAAAGAGAATGAGCCAAAGCCATGCATTCATCATGCATCTCCATGCATCAGCATCCATCGCATCAATCATCATGTTTACCTGCTTTCAAAATAAAAGTCGGTTAGCTAAAGACCCCACAGGCATCCCTAGTGGAGGCACATGCGAACCAGATTTTCATTTCAAAAAGACAAAAAAATATTTCTATTTGCAAATAAAAACCCCACAGAGTATCACTCCCCAGAGTGGGTATCTTTTCAAAAACCCAAAAATATTTTCTCAGTAGAGCGTTCTGCCTCCAACACACCAGGAGATCTTCCATATCTCTGGGTAGGAGCCAACGCAAAAATCAAATAAGATCCAATGTCTCGCGGTTTCCCCGGAGATCATTGGATCCAATGCACTCAAAGTACGGTCGAACCGAACTCCAGTGTCAGTGCGGTCGTACCACATGCCAAGATACAAAAAAGATGAAAGCCAAAAGACTCGGTCACAGAAACCATTTGAACAGGTGGAAACGATGAATTGTAACCCAAGTATCCAAATCAGCAGATTGGGTGGAAAGAATTCACCCGCACATACCTAGGCGTGGATGCCTGAAGTACCTTGACTGAGTCCAAGTCGGCGTAGTAGAATCCCGTAAGACTATCGGACGCAGGGCGTCTAACCACTTTGACAGTCAAGCGAAACAAGTACTCCTGGAGTGATCTGGGAAAACATCAAACATCACACAAACAGTCTCAGGGTCAGCATCCTCGTAAGACTAACGGACGCAGAGGCTCTGCTGTACCTTTCCGATGTTAGTACCGATCGGGAATGGAAGGGTTGCGATTGGGTACCCAGGTTGCAGCAAACTGCAGGGACAATCGCAACGTTTTCTCCAAACTCTCGCGGTATGTGCGAGTTATCAATTTCCAGACAATCAACTGACTCAGATACAAAGGACAACAAAGATTCCAGACCACAATCAAGGAAAGAATGAATTGCAAACCAAGCATCAAAACCAGCAGATCGGGTGGAAAAGCCCACCCGCACATACCTAGGCGTGGATGCCTGAAGTACCTTGACTGAGTCCAAGTCGGCGTAGTAGAATCCCGTAAGACTATCGGACGCAGGGCGTCTAACCACTTTGACAGTCAAGCAAAACAAGTACTCCTGGAGTGATCTGGGAAAACATCAAACATACAATCAATCACAGGGTCAGTAACCTCGTAAGACTGTCGACGCAGAGGCTCTGCTGTACCTTTCCGATGTTAGTACCGGTCGGGAATGGAAGGGTTGCGATTGGGTACCCAGGTTGCAGCAAACTGCAGGGACAATCGCAACGTTTTCTCCAAACTCTCGCGGTATGTGCAAGTGAGCGATCTCCAAACGATCAACTGGCACAGATGCAAAAGCAAGCAAAGATTTCAGACCATGATCCATGAATGACCGGGTCAGAAGTGGGGTGTCCACTCGCTTTGGCATTCGGTTGCATACAACCTCTGCCAAAGAGGGGCATCTGTAGACACCCCACCTTCGGCTAAACTGTTGGTAGAGATAGCTGGTTGAACGGAGGACCATACCCCCAAATCCCAAGTCCAAACTCAGCCAAACTCACCCTTGTAAGCCCGATTCCATAGCCCAGTTCAAGCCTGAACCCAGTCAACCCAGTCCTAAACACCACCCTGAAAAACCCCCCATAAAAAAGTCCAGTCAAAAAGACCCAAAAAAAAGTCAAACTCACTGAGTCAACTCGCTGAGTTAACCCGCTGAGTCAACCCGTCGAGTCAACCCGTCGAGTCAAAACACCGAGTCAACCCGTCGAGTCAACCCGTCGAGTCAAACCACCGAGTCGACCCGCTGAGTCAACTCACTGAGTCGACCAGCGAGTCCAACAGCAGCCCCGAGGGAACGGCCGTACTCGCTGGAAACCGAGGAGCAGCCGTACGGGCGGCCCATGGCAGGCCGCCCGAACAAAATTACGCAATCTGCCATTGTCCGCTGCTATAAATACCCCCCTCCCCTTCTCATTTCAACAGACCACTCAGCCAGAGAGAGCCCGTCCGTCTGAGTCACCCCCCTTCATCCTTTAGCCCATTCCTTCACCAAGGAGAGCCCGAGTGAGGAGAGTCTAGCCCTGGTCCAGCCCAGCCTGACCACTGGTCCAAGCCTCTCAAGTCATCCAAGTCCTGATCCAGCCACTCGAAGCCAACCCTTGCGACACCTCCGTCCATCCAGCTACTCTTTTTCCAGCATCATCTCATTCGCATCTAGCATAAGTGCAACATTTACTTTTCTTCCAACCCCCCTGCTTCACTACTAGCACCTTGATCCGTCAAGTACACATGCATATGTCTTTATATTAAGCACCTGTCAGTTCGAGCGTATGCTCTGGGCTTGCCCGTTGTTGGAACCTGCCCATCAGAAACTCTTACTGTTCAGACCTGCATTCATGCTTCACCATAAAACACCTTGATCATTCAAGCACACTGCATACGTCTTACATTAAGCACCTGTCAGTTCGAGCGTACGCTCTGGGCTTGCCCATTGTTGGAACCTGCCCATCAGAAACTCTTACTGTTCAGACCCGCATTCATGCATCATATCATACATGAGAATATACGAGGATTAAACTAGACTTTCAAGTATCCGATCGATTCTGTGAAGTAGAGACCGTACTTCGGTACGGGCAGTGTGTGGGGTGCCTAACCTCTTCCCACCCTGTAACCGTGATCCCTTACCTTGAATCTCTGACCGCAGATCAACAGGAGTCATTTTAGAGGAAGGAATCTTCGGATTCCCTTCTCTAACGTTTCTACGGGGTCTAGCCGACTGTAGATTCGAAGTAACTGGCTAGTGGCGACTCTGGTCTTATATAAATTCACTTAAACACATCCAGCTCAATACGACAACCAAACGAAGCCCTCGAGAACGAGGCAAGCCAGTGGCACAAACGGCGATTTCGCACTCACGCACCTCTTCTTCTTCTTCTTCCGAAAGGGAAGGGAGAACGACGTCGTGTGGGAGCGCGGAGAAATCGGCGAGGGTCCACAAAGGGAGTTGCCCGTGACCTCGGGGCATAAAGATATTCCTATGCCCGTGTGAGGCCCACAGAGATGTCCATGACAAATCCACTCCATCTGTTTTGAAAGACCACAATAGGACAAGATTCTAAAATTCAGGCAGATCCAAAACTGACATGGTCTGTACCACAAGAAACAGTGGGGATTGAACGCTTGGGGGGTGACAGAATTTGCTTCAAGATGATATTTGTTACCAGTTTATCTGAGTGATAATAACCCTGTAAATGGTTTCGATGGCATATAAACATCATGGTCAGCTCCAAAAAGGTTTCAACAGTGAAAACAGACAGACACAGTGGAGATGGACAGGGTGACAATGGATGAACATCTCTTTGGGCCCCCACACAGCCCCAGGCGCAGGTATATCTCTCTGCTTCCATCGTCAACATGACACAAGTACAGTGGATTAGTAGCCTAGTGACATGTTTGTTACACATACAGCTCTCCTACCTTTAAAAAGAACCTGAATGCCATTTCACTCAAATTATACCGAATCACAGCGAAAATGTGAGATTTTAAAACTCACCAAAACTATTATTCCAAGTACCTCAGATTTCATTTACCTCTGAGTACACAACGCCCAACCATGGATTTGGGACGAAATCCCTCCAAATCCTCTTTAAATCCCCTCGAATACAAAGTGCCGAATGACCCCTTTATGTTCCTTCCCATCAATGCTCAAACCGTTGGCAGATGACCCATCTCAAGGTTTTAAAATCAAGCCAGCTCCAAGTCCAAATGCCATGGTGCATATCAGAAGCTGTCCACATCACACATCGTACAAATGGGAGTGGATTCAATGTCTCCCACTGTTTTCGAATAAAGATCCCTATTATCCTCTTCAATCTCAGTTGAAGAGCTCTCACCAGCATATTCAAATGTGCGTGGCTCTCTTAATCAATGGCTCCTATGTTGACCCAAACTGCCCAATTGGACTTCCTTGTTGAATGAGATCGGTAATTGTTACTTTCAAATCTTTGCATCCACAGGGACCGGGCAGTTCAAATCAAGCA
>PVNU02000906.1:0-18801 GCA_003013855.2 Liriodendron chinense | reverse complement strand
CCGTCGAGTCAAAACACCGAGTCAACCCGTCGAGTCAAACCACCGAGTCGACCCGCTGAGTCAACTCACTGAGTCGACCAGCGAGTCCAACAGCAGCCCGAGGGAACGCGTACTCGCTGGAAAACCGAGGAGCGGCCGTACGGGCGGCCCATGGCAGGCCGCTCGGACAAAACGACTTCTGCCACTCTCTGTCTGCTATAAATACCCCCCTCCCCTTCTCATTTCAACAGGCCATTCGAGTCCATTCAGCCCGAGAGCTCTGAGTCCATCTCTCCACCCTTTAGCCCATTTTTCCACCAAGGAGAGCCCGAGTGAGGAGAGTCTAACCCTGGTCCAGCCCAGCCCACCGACCACTGGTCCAAGCCTCCAAGGCCACCCAAGTCTTGATCCAGCCACTCGAAGCCAACCCTTGCGACACCTCCGTCCACCAAGCTACTCTTTTCCAGCATCATCTCATTTGCATCTAGCATAAGTGCAACATTTACTTTCCTTCAACCCCCCTCTTCACTACAAGCACCTTGATTACTCAAACACACATGCATATGTCTTTATATTAGCACCTGTCAGTTCGAGCGTATGCTCTGGGCTTGCCCGTTGTTGGAACCTGCCCATCAGAACTCTTACTGTTCAGACCTGCATCATGCTTCACCATAAAACACCTTGATCATTCAAGCACACATGCATATGTCTTTATATAAGCACCTGCAGTTCGAGCGTACGCTCTGGCTTGCCCGTTGTTGGAACCTGCCCATCAGAAACTCTTACTGCAGACTCCGCATTCATGCATCATGTCATCCATGAGAATATAGAGGATTAAACTAGACTTTCAAGTATTTGATCGATTCTGTGAAGTAAGAGACCGTACTTCGGTACGGGCAGTGTGTGGGGGCTTAACCTCTTCCCACCCTGTAACCGTGATCCCTTACCTTGAATCACTGGCCGCAGATCACATAGGAGTCATTTTAGAGGAAAGGATCTTCAGATCCCCTTCTCTAACGTTTCTCTACGGGGTCTAGAGACTGTAGATTCGAAGTAACTGGCTAGTGGCGACTCTGGTCTTATATAAATTCACTTAAACACATCCAGCTCAATACGACAACCAAACAACGAGCCCTCGAGAACGAGCAAGCCAGTGGCACAAACGGCGATTTCGCACTCACGCATCCTCATCTCCTTCTTTCCGAAAGGAAAGGGAAAGGGAGAACGACGTCGTGTGGGAGCGCGGAGAAATCGGCGAGGGTCCACAGAATGGCGACTCGCTGGGGATGAATAGTCCCACTAGTCGTGATCCAACTTGAAAACAGAATCCTTCCCGTACTTGAAAGTCATTAATCCTCCACTCATCTGCATAGCATTCTACATTCTAACCCAACCCAAACACAAAAAAAAATAGAAAATTCCAAAACCAAAAAAAAAAATAGAAATCCCAAAACCCAAAAGAGTAGAGTACAGTCCTCACCATTGCGCCTCCTCGGGCTCAACGTACGCGGAGACATTCCCTTCCGCAGCATAATCCGCACTCGGGCTCAGCAAGCCATGTCCGACCACGAAGAAGAAACTCATCACTTCCTGCTCTCGAAATGACCGAAGCGCAACCTCCAGCGCAACCCTTGACAATACGCCAATCATACAAGAATTGGCACAAGGAGTGAGAGCAATGCAAGAAATGCTCTTGCAATTCATGCAAGCACAAACCACCGCAGCAGCAGCCAACAATCAGGTTGGCCAGTTCAGCAAGCTCAGCAACCATGCCGGATGCCTCCGGCCTCCAGTTCAAATCAAGCACAACCCGGAGTCTGCCCAAGACTACCGACAGCAAGCCTCCTCAGCCCTTTCTATGGGGCATCCGGACATCTCAGAGCATCCCAGTCGCAGGGACTTCCAGTCAGCTTCCAGTCAATCTTGCAAACAACAATCTCAGTAGATCTCAGCATGTCCCCCCGATGGGACACCTTTTCAATTCCAGCACATCCCCGCCGATGGGATTTCAATTCAATTTCCAGCAACAGGGACAGCACTGGCGAATGCCCACAATGGGGGTCAGTGTCAAGCCCACATCAATCAGCGGACAGTGGCGAATACCCAACAAGGGGGTCACTTCCCAGCATCTCAGCCTCCTGCAAACAGGAGCACTTTTCAATTCCAGCACATCCCTGCCGATGGGATTCCAGTTAATTTCCAGCAATCTTCAATTCAGCAAAATCAGTTAATTTCCAGCAATCTTCAATTCAGCAAAATCCAGTTAATTTCCAGCAAGTTCCAGTTCAACCTTCAGTACAGTCTCCAGTTCAGTTACCATCATTTCAAGCTCAAGTTCATCAGAATCCCGTTCAATCATCAAACCAATTTCAGCAACCCGCGGTTGCTTTTCAGCAAGCCCATAGGGTCGAAGACATCGACCACTATGCCGAAGAAGAACGTGCCTTATTCCAGGAGGCACCAGTCGCTCGAACAGATCACTCAGGACTGGACGAGTTGCGGGAGCAGTTCCAGATCTTGCAAAATCAGCTTCAGCGACAGCAAGGAATCGACTTACCTTCGACCAAGTTCAGAGACTTGTGTCCTTTCCCAGATGCTCAGGTACCTCAAAACTTTGAGGTTCCAAAGTTCAAAAGATACTACGGCAGCGGTTGTCCCACAGCACATCTCAAGGCCTTCTGTGGAGAGCTGAGTGCAATCTCAGGAAACGAAGGGGCCCTCATTCGATTGTTCAAAATCTCTGAAGGGCGATGCCCTAAGATTGGTACACTTCATTGGACTGCCAACCGCATCAGAACATGGGAACAGCTCTCACAGGCTTTCGTCGACAGATTCGCATATAATCTCAACATGGCACCCAGAAGAGCCGACCTCGCAGCACTCAGGCAAAGGAGTGATGAAACACTATCAGCTTATGTGGGACGTTGGCGAGCTATGGCAGCCAGAATGCGGACACCCATCGACGATGAAGAACAAATCTCCATGATTGTTCATTCAACATACCCAGGCATATCCGGGTATCTCATCTCGCATCCATATGCGAATTTCTCACAATTGATCCGTGCTGGAGAGCAACTTGAAGCAGGAATCCGGGCCGGGACGATCTCTCCATGGCCTCATCAAGCCACTCCAGTCAAGAGGAACAGAGTGGAAGGAAGACCTATCGGGCACGGGAATGGAAACCGCAATGGTTCTCCTCCCCGCCCAACAGAGGTAAACAACATCAACACCGCTGCTCAAGGAAATCAACGTGCTCCCTCACAAGGACGTCAACAGTATCAGCAGAATCAAGTTCAGCATCAGCCTCAGCGATATCAGCCACAACCGAATCCTCAGCCACAGCCACCTCGACAACAGCAGCAGTTCAGGGGAAATGGCCAATACTCATACCAGAACAGGCAGAATTACAGGGAGTTCAGGAAGTTCACTCCACTCAGTCAACCACTTAGTCAAATCATGACTACGCTGGTACAAAAGCAGTTACTCACTCTGATGACACCTAGGCCTCCGCCTCATCCTCTGCCTCCAAATTACCGAGAAATGAGTACTGTGCCTACCATCAAGGGCGTGGCCACGCCACTGACCGATGCTATACTTTGAAGAATGCCATACAAGACCTGATTGATGACCGCAAGATCGTCATCTCGGTCCCTGGAACTTCTCCAGCAGCTTCCACCAACATCCTTCAGAATCCTCTGCCTCAGCATCCAACGGACCCCAGTTCGTCTCGTGGCCCTGCCGTCAATAGTATAGAAGAAGGGGACCATATCGATCGCTTCTTCTCCCCTATTCAGTCCATTCATGCCTACACCTATGAGCCAACAAATCCTCCTCCAGTCTTGCAAGGGGCAAGTCCCTTTCTTCCTTCAATCTCCGAGCCAGTAGTGCTTGAAGGAGCACCTCCATACGATATACCAGTTGTTCAAGGGGCACCTTACAACCATTCAAGATGGGAACCAGTCGTCCTGGAAGGAGCACAATCATACATTGAGCCCACATACGAACCTGTCATCTTGCAAGGGGCAACTCCAGAACAATCCAATCCGCAATGGAAGGATTACACTCATCAGCAGCAAGAGCCCGTTGTCTTGGAAGGATCTCTTCCAGTCAAGCCTGTCATATTGCAAGGGGCAAGTCCCGGAGGCATATCAATCACGCTACGGCAGCTCGGACGAACAGAGAAACCTCCTGCCATATCAAGAGGACCAGTATTCATTCCATGGGAGCCTCCTGCCCCAGGAACAGTCAAGCCAGGACCACGACCTTATGTGGTCTATGAAGACAAGCCTCGATACTACCCCTTCAGCACAGGCAACAATGTAGTCCTCAAGGCAAAAGCTCCATATGAGGAAGATCTGGTACCCACAACAGCACCGTTGCAAGAACCGGTGGTCCTAGAAGGCAAAAGGGAGGAAAACTACAAAGAGGTTCCATGGCACTATCCAGAATGTGCGGAAGTGGGGAACATGAATCCCAATGGGCATTGCATCCGAAGAGATAATCAGAATAGAGGAGATACCAAAGGCGCTCTCTCAGGCCTCGGCAACAAAAATGAAGCCGCATACGATATAGCAACTCAGCTCAAGTCAATCCCTGCACAAATCTCAGTATGGGAGCTACTCTGCACATCTCGCATACACCGAGAAATGTTTGCCAAAACCTTGAACGATGCTCATGTCCCCTCCGATACGGCACCAGAGATGATAGCATTGATGATTGGACAACTCCTGGCTCCACGTGCCATCACCTTCACTGATAATGAGTTGCCACCAGAAGGACGCGATCATGGCCGATCCCTCAACATAGCCTTACGATACAAAGACCTCTGTGTTCCGCTGGTCCTTATCGATAATGGCTCAAGCTTAAATGTCTGCCCACTCAAGACTGCGGAACGTTTGGGAATCAGTCCCTCTTCATTTCGACCCAGCACCATATGTGTCAGAGCATTCGACAACACCCGCCGATCAGTGGAAGGGGAAGTCGACATAGAGGTACAGATAGGCCCGGAAGTCTCCACCATCACATTCCAAATCTTGGATATATCAGCCTCTTTCAACATGTTGCTCGGACGGCCGTGGCTGCACAAGGTTGGAGCTGTGCCATCAACCTTACATCAACGGGTGAAGTACATCTGTGGAAATCAAGTGATCTCTATCCACGCAGAGAAGGAGCTCATCATTCCTTCTAATGCTGCTGCCACTGAACCAGACATCCCGGTCATCGATATCCAACACTCTGAAGAAGACATCCCATTTCACAGTTTCGAATTCGAGACTGTGAACTCTATCGCTAATCCAGAACCGATAAGGGTGGACCGTGTCTTCTCACCGGCAGAGCGTCTGAGCCTCAAATACTGAATGAAGAATCACTTCAAGTCCAGAAAGGTATCGCTAGTATATAACCAACGCAAATGGGGACTCGGATATAGGGCAACCTTCATGGACAAAAGGAGGAAGAAATTTCGGTGCTCACCCATCCAATTCGTCAAGCCAGGAGAACCGTACAAAGATCCAGGAGGGAATCAACCGACTGCACTACACAAAGGCCTCCCGATGAGCCTAGTTTGGGCCACATGGCCTCCCATTCGATGGGATCAGATTCTCGAACCATCTAAGCCTCCAGAAGAAGAAGAAAAGGATGAAGACGAAAAAGGAAGTCAAATACAGCAGCTTCAGGACCAGGTTACTCTGACACCTGCTCCCAACCAGGGGCACAACTTGCCCACTTCTCTCAACCAGGGGCACAACCCGCCCACTTCAATCAGCCAGGGGCACAACCTGCCCACTTCAATCAGCCAGGGGCACAACTTGCCCACTTCTCTCAACCAGGGGCACAACCTGCCCACTTCAATCAGCAAGGGGCACAACTTGCCCATCTCAGCACCAATTAGCAAGGGGCACGACTTGCCCATCCCTGCAGAATCAACATCATTAATCATCAGCCAGGGGCAGAAGCAGCCCATCCATTGGACCAAGAAAGGGAAGTGGCCAGCCCTAGATTGGTCTGATGTCCAGGTTCCAAACTTGTGTCTCACCGTGGAACCAGACGAACTGCAATGCGAGGTAAGTGACCCGGGAGGGACTGAGTGCGACTCAGATCTCGAATCCGACCAGCGAGAAATCATGGTCGTTGGGCCAGACCATGATTCTTCGCCCAAAGCATCAACCCCCACCTCTCCAGGGGAGGAAGTGTGGGGTCCTGAATGGTCATCTGTTCCCCTCACTTTTGAATCTAGCCAAAGAGCCATCTGAGGGCTCTGGCTTCCAAAAAAAAACGCCTGTTTAGGCAGCAACCGGAACTTTGGAACAAGTTGGGATCAATCATGGTCTGCAATGCCCGCTTGTTCAAAGTCCCGCGAATTTCGAAAAGCCAAAAAAATAAAAAACTTTCAAAAACCAAAAACATCTAGCATCTCAATTTCAGAAAAATCTCAAAAATCAAAAAATATTTCTTTCCCTGCATTCAATAGTGTGCCAAGTTCGTCTAAAGAGTCGCATGAGTTTGAAGTCGAATCATATGATTTCGACATCGAATTAGACTTTGAGCTCATGGGTCTGGACGAAGCTCGGGACGAGGAAGATGATGATCCTGCTCCCGAACTTGAGGATCTCCTCAAAAAGTTCGAATCTAAAGCCAATGTTGTAGCCGATGATTTCGAGATAGTAAACTTGGGGACGCCTGAGATCCCTAGGGAAGTACGCATTGGAAAATCGTTGCCACCTGAGATGAAACAGAAAATGATAGAGTTCCTAGCTCCAAGATTGTCCAACTTCGCGTTCTCATATGAAGACATGCCGGGGCTCGATGAAGAGCTCGTTGTACACCATCTGCCAACCAAGGCAGATATGAAGCCCGTGAAGCAAAAACTTCGAAGAATGAAGCCAGAATGGGCTCTGAAAGTCCGAGATGAAGTCATCAAGCAGTACAACGCGGGATTCTTGGTAGTCTCCAACTACCCTGAATGGCTCGCCAACATCGTGCCAGTACCAAAGAAGGATGGCAAGGTTTGAATGTGCATCGACTTCCGAGATCTCAACAAAGCCAGTCCAAAAGATGACTTCCCTTTGCCACATATCGACACTCTAGTCGACAACACTGCAGGATACAAGATCTTCTCATTCATGGACGGGTTCTCAGGTTACAATCAGATCAAGATGGCCGTCGAAGATCGCGAGAAGACATCGTTCATCACTCCCTGGGGAACCTTCTGTTACAGGGTAATGCCGTTCGGTCTGAAGAACGCAGGAGCAACATATCAGCGAGCAATGACAGCACTATTCCACGACATGATGAACAAAGAGCTCGAAGTATATGTGGACGACATGATCGTCAAATCTCGCACAATTGAAGGACACTTTGAAGATCTGAAGAAGTTATTCAACAGATTAGAAAAGTACAAGCTTCGCCTCAACCCTCAGAAATGTGTCTTCGGTGCAATGGGAGGTAAGCTCCTCGGCTTTATGGTGAGCGAGGATGGCATCAAGGTCGACGAGACCAAAACCAGAGCAATCATCGAGATGCCCCCTCCTATAACAGAGAAAGAAATTCGTGGCTTCCTCGGCAGAATTCAATACATCAGTCGCTTCATTGCACAGCTCACACCTATCTGTGAGCCCATATTCAAGCTCCTTCGGAAGAACGTCCCAAAAGAATGGAATGACGATTGCCAAGTCGCCTTCAACCGCATTAAGAAATATCTCATGAATCCTCCAGTCCTAGTGCCTCCCACTCCTGGACGACCACTATTGTTATACATCTCGGTAGCAGCAGAAGCCATTGGCTGTGTCCTCGGCCAACACGACGAAACCGGGAAGAAAGAACAAGCAATATACTATTTGAGTCGAAAGTTCACCGACTACGAGACCAGGTATTCCCAGATCGAGAAGACTTGCCTCGCCCTAGTCTGGGCAACTCAGCGACTCCGTCAATACATGATTGCATTCTCTATTCTCCTTCTCGCTCACATGGATCCGCTCAAATACCTGTTCGAGAAACCGGCACTCACTGGAAGGATAGCTAAATGGCAGCTACTCTTGTCTGAGTTCGACATCACCTATGTCACTCAAAAGGCAATCAAGGGACAGGCCCTCGCCGATCATCTTGCGGCTCACTCTCTCCTGGACTATCAGCCGCTCAAGACATTCTTCCCTGATGAAGATCTCTTGCTCATTGAAGAGGAAGAAAAGAAGAAAAAAGATGAATGGACGTTATTCTTCGACGGCACAGCAAATTCTAAAGGGAGTGGTATTGGAGCAATCCTCTACTCTCCAGATGATGTCCCTATTCCTATCTCGAGGCGCATCGCATTCGAGTGCACCAACAACATGGCAGAGTACGAAGCATGCATCGCTGGCTTAAGGGAAGCCATAATCTTGGGCGTCAAGAAGCTACGAGTATTTGGAGACTCACAGCTTATCATCAATCAGACCAATGGCGAATGGAAGACCAAAGACGAGAAGTTGATACCATATCATGTGTATCTTGACAATCTGATCGAAGAATTCAAGGAAATCACCTTCTCATATATGCCCAGAGCCAAGAACCAGTTTGCAGATGCTCTCGCCACGCTCGCATCAATGCTCGAGATCCCAAAAGGAGCTTCAGAATGGGAGCTCACAGTCGAAATTCAAGAAGAACCTGCTTTTTGCCTGCAAATAGAAGAAGCCGAAGCTGTCCCTGACAAACCCTGGTATGCCGACATCAAGCAATATCTCGAAACCCAGGAGTATCCAGAATCAGCAACAGCAACAGATCGCCGAACCATCCAACGTTTGGCCGGCCAGTTCACCATCAGTGGCGAAGTTCTCTACAAGCGATCCTATAATCACATCCTCCTCCGATGCGTCGATGAAACAGAAGCTGCAAAGATCATGAAAGAAATACACGAAGGAATCTGTGGCCCACACATGAATGGGCACATGATGGCAAAGAAGATTCTACGACTCGGCTACTACTGGCTCACCATGGAGACAGACTGTTGCAAGCACGTCAGAAAATGCTTCAAGTGTCAAGAGCATGCGAATCAAATCCATGCCCCATCATCAGAGTTATACAACCTGACCACCCCCTGGCCCTTCTCCATGTGGGGACTCGACATCATCGGCAAGATCAGTCCCAAAGCATCAAATGGTCATGAGTACATACTTGTGGCAGTCGACTACTGGGTAGAGGCAGCCTCATACACCACGATTGCAGCATCTCAGGTGATCAAATTCGTGAAGAACAACATCATATGCCGGTACGGAATCCCCAATGCTATCATCACAGATAATGGAACCCCGTTCGTCAACAAGAAGATGGATGACTTCCTCAGCAAGTTTAAGATCCAACGTCATCGATCAAGCCCCTACCGTCCCCAGATGAATGGTGGGGTAGAAGCCGCAAACAAGACAATCGTCAGGATACTCGAGAGGATGGTCGTGACCTATCGAGATTGGTCAGATGTGCTCCCATATGCACTTTGGGCCTATCGAACGTCTGTACGGTCTGCTACGGGCGTTACTCCTTTCGAGCTTACTTATGGAATGGAAGCAGTTCTACCAGTCGAAGTGGAAATACCATCGCTACGGGTGTTATTAGAAAGCGGAGTTGAAGAAGGAGAATGGCAACGGGCCAGATTCGATCAGTTGCAGCTAGCAGATGAGAAGCGCATGCGTGCACTAAGTCATTCACAGTGCTATCAGAAAAGGATCGCTCGGGCTTACAACAAGAGAGTCCGAAAAAGGAGCCTCAAGGTAGGCGACATGGTCATGAAGAAGATTCTATCTACCGTCGCACCTTCCAGATCCCAGAGGAAAGTTCAAACCCTCGTGGGACGGGCCACTGATCGTCAGAGAAGTACTTCCCGGAGGCGCCCTCAGACTCACTAGCATGAGAGGGGTGGATCTTCCTGAGCCAACCAACGCCGACAACGTGAAGATCTTTCACGGGTAAGTTATTCTGACCTTATCAAAGGTTACTTTAATAGAGCTGAAGTCAAGAGGTCGAAGCTAAGACCTCTGAGAAATCATTTCCGTCCACCAACAAGTGTTTCAAAAAAAAGGATTCAAAAAGAAAAGACAAAAAAAAAGAGAAAAAGAATACAGAAGAAAAAGAATACAAAAAAAAAGAAGAAAAAAAAAGAGAAAGAAAAAAGGAAGCCAAAGAAAGGCACTCAAGAAAAAAAATCAATCCAAGAAACACAGTCATCCATCCATTCATCTCAGAGGAGTCTTTAGCAAAGACCGACAGCTCTATCATCGTAACTTAGGATAAGGGCTGAAAGACTGCTATCGGCCGGCAACGACGGATTCCCGACCTCTAGCCGCCGCAGTTATCCAGAGATCCAGAAAGAAAAAAAAAAAGGAAAAAAGAAAATGTGTGCCTAAACAAAGAGGGCGGAGTGAAAACCCGAAAGGGCGCTCCGAGTAAAAACAGTGGGCATACAGCGGACTTGGTGAAAACCTGAAAGGGCGCCAAGGGTAAAAACAGCACAGCTGCCAAGGGGCAAGCAAGACCAAATACCCGGGACGTGGTGAAAACCTGAAAGGGCGCCACGGGCAAAAATGACGGGAAAAAGCCGGCTGTGGTGAAAACTCGAAAGAGCACTACAGGCAAAAATGGCTCAAAATGAAAAAAAAAAAGAAAAAAAAAAGAAAAGAAAAAATAAAAGTGCAGGTACCAAGAAAGCAGACAGTCCAGATCGGTTCAAGCAGTGAAAGTGCAAGAACAAGAAGAAGCGCAGTCAGGAGCGAAGAACTCTACAGACTCTGACAATCTCAGGAAGCAAGAGTTTCCGTTGCCTACATCTCTAGGGAACCAAAGGATCAAGCAAGTCAAATCTCGAGATATCGGTCAAATCATTGACCGAGCCCCAGTTCTGATTCCTATATCCCGACACAAAATCCAGACACACTCACAAGACAACTCATGGCACAGTAGATTTTCAAACAGTTTTTTCTCTTTTCAATTAAATGCATTATATTTCTCTTACACATATCATCTTTTTCAAAAATACAAAAAATGCATCATCATCAATCATATATGCAAAAATCAGTGTGCAGGTGGCCAACACAATCAATCTCTACCCTCCTCCTCGGCCACATCAGGTGAGTCCTCTGACTCATAAAAAGATAGTCTCGCTCTCAACCTGCTCACCTCCATACGCAGGTAATGCGCCTCATCGCGCTCAAGGGTACGGATCGCTGTCTCCTCATCAGACAATCTCTGATCGGCAGCCAATCTCCTCGATATCATCTCGCAATGATACCGAAGTGCAGAGATCTCAGACAGCAGATGGCCATGAGTGGCCAAAAGGAAGCCAGGATCGACAAAAGGGCGCTCCTCAAAAGGTTCATATGAACCAGATGAAGAGCCAGCATCTCCAAGAATATCCTGCTCATCCTCATCAGCAGTCTGGTGCCAACAAGGGATACGTCGATACAAAGACTGCTCCGCAACCCAGTACTGATATGGGGCGGTCGCCATCGGAAAAGTCCGCAGCTCAAATCCCAACAAATTAGCTGTCAAATAACTCGCCCAAGAACGATCAATCCGGGTCCTGAAGTCAGAGGATCTAGGTGGAAGTGCCCGACGCCCGATACCCGTAAAAGCGAAAAGAGGAACATCCTGCTCATACCCAAACTGCCGCAGGAACCGAATGGGATGGTAAGAGAAGAAAGATCGAAAGCCTACCAACATCAGAGGAAGGCGGTGTGCATCGCAAAGCACTGGAGGAAGTGAAAGCCAAGATGACTCCCAACGAACATTCCAGTCACGAAGTTCAGCGAACATTCTGCGATACAAGGGCTCGCTTATCCTAGCCGTATGCGGAAGGAACTCCAGGATATAACGCATGATGTCAGAGCTAGGGATGCCAGGAAGAGGTACAGAAACAGTCAGAGAAAGGCGCTCCCATAGCCAGACCTGATCACAGAAAACGAAAGAAGTTCAGCTAAAGCAAAGCAATCCCCAACAAAGCAAGAAAAAAAAAGGGTGTAGAAAGAATACCTGCAGGAAGGCACAGCAGCCGCGAAGAACACGAGTACGACCAAGGGCGCAGTCAGTCAGCCCATCAAATAGCTCGGCCAAAATGAGAGAAATGATCCCCTGCCGACGGACAGCTCGGCTCATCACCTCGAAAAGCAAAGGAGTCTGGGACCTGCGCCATCCCGAGAACAGCACCTCAGCAATCAAGCAAAACATTAGTGCGTTCCGAGCAAAGGTAGAACCAGCCGTACTCTGGGGACCCGAAAAAAGATCATACAGCAGGTCCAAAGAGAACACTACAGCATCCTGGCCACTAGCTGCAGGCCGAACAAGATAGGGGATCCCAAACCAGTTCTGCGGTGTAGCAGTCTTCGGCGATGTCTTCGGCGAGAAGTACTGAGCATAATCCCAGGGTAAGCCTGTCAAGCGTGCAAGCTCCTCCAAAGAAGGCCCCATCTCCATATCGTTGAATGCAAACAAGTTCAACGAAGGGACCCAGTCAATCAAGGCAGCTCCGAGCATCCTCCAGTCAATGTCAACTCTAGCCATATGAATCAGACTGCCAAAGCCATAAGACTCCAAATCTCGAATCTCATAAGCTGACAAGCTATCAAGCCAAGCAAGCAGTCGTGGCGAGCAGGAAGAACGAGGAAGCAGCTGACAAGTCCTCACCGGTATCCCCTCCAGCACAAAAGGCCCAGAAATCGAGGACAACTCGTCAAGGATCGGAAGGTCAACAGGCGAAGGAGAAGGAAAAGCTGGAACCTCTGCCGACTCGACAACCCCTGATCGGCCCTCAGTGGCGGCTATGTCTGATATAGTCGCATCGCCATCTGAAACTGTCATAATCTCAGCTGCATGAGAAGACTCGCCCACCTCATGAACAGAATGCGCAAAGGGCCAATGACCAAAGGAAGGACAATGCTCCCAACCAAAAGGACTATCAGTGAAGATCACAACCGCACATCGTGGCATCCTGACCAATCTGACCGTCAAAGAATACATCTGAACCATCCAAAAGGGTCTCGGTTACCCCGATCGAAGAATCAACTGCCAGATCCGGACCTGCGGCCCTCTCCAGTAGGAGATCATGAATCCAATCATCATCCTGGCCGATCAAAGGGATCATCGAGGCATCCATACCGTCCATCATCAAGGGGACATCATCAATGATCACATCAAGTCCACCCAAACAAGTGTGCCGCACATCCTGGCCCTCATCCAGAGCATCCAAACCATCAAAGGTACCATCTGAGCCATCCATACCATCCAGACATGAGATCAGCCCATCTATGTCCCTCATAGTCCCATCATCACCGTCCATCACATCATCCATGGGACCCACACTCAAGGGATGCATAGCCTCACCTATGTCCCATCCCATCATCTCATCCATACCATCCATTCCTCCCATAATGAGGGGCTCATTCAAATCAGAAAATCCAGCCATCCCACCATTAATGGAGCTATTCAAAGCTCCACCAACTCCATTCCCTAACCCCTCATCAATGCTTCCATTCAATGCACCATCTATACCCTCCATTAAAGGAATCCATCCATCATTAAAGCCCTCACCAAGTGCTGGAGTGTGGGACCCACCGACCTCTCCCACTATGGCCCACAAGTCATCATCCAAAGCTGCCCAAGAAAGGACAAAATGGGAAGAGGACAAGATGAAGAGAAAAGACAAAGGAAAGAGAAGATTCATGGCTGAATCGAAAAAAACAGGCACAGAGAATGAGGGGGACAGGAAAAAGGGACAGCAGAGGATGTCCGAACCAGGGCCAGCCCAGGCCGCTCAAGAGGCGAGCCTTGGGCGGCCTGCCCTGGGCCGCCCGTACGGACGCAGGTCCCCTCTCTCCGCGGGATTGGCTCCAGGGCTTTTGGTAGGTGAGGCTGACAGTCCACGTCAGCAGATGGCGCTCCGTGGGCCGCCCAAGGCTCCGGTCCACTCCAGATTTCGACTAAAGATGATCAAGATCATACAAAAGGTGCCCCACTGGTCCAATCATGAAGCAATGTGACCGGAATAGGGCTGATCAAGCCAAAGAGAAGGAAAGGTGATCAAGTGGGGGCCACAAGCAATCCAAGCCATTCAAAGGCTAGATCATCACGATTTAAACCATTGAAGAACCTACATGAGCCGTCAAACAACAAGATCAAAGGTTTGATCATCACAAGAAGGGCCAGAATCCAAGATCTAATCATCAAGTGGGCCCACAAAGCCAAATCAAGCGATCAGAGACGTTCAAGCCATCATCCACACCATGAGAAGCATTCCTAGCCTCACAAATCATCAAAAGAGATGCCCCAAAGTAAAACCAAGGTTTTAAATGGGCCCACAGGGCCGAATCTATCAATCTAAACCATTCAAGGGCTAGATCATCAGGATCCAAACCATTGGAAAGCTTACACAAGTCATGGAGCAGCAAGATCAAAGGTTCGATCATCAAAAGAAGGGCCAAAATCCAAGATCTAAACATCAAGTGGGCCCACAAGGCCTAATCAAGCAATCTGAACCATTCAAGTCATCACCCATGCAACTAAGCAGTCTCAAATCATGAAGGAATGAGTCAAGAGTCAAAGCATCCAGACATCACCAAGGAATTTGGGAGAAATCAAAGCCTGTATATTCATCCAAAAGAGCTTGATACAAAAGGGGACAAAAACAAAAGTACAAGGCCATATAAAGCAGAGCCAGCTACAAGTCACCAACATAATCATCATCGCCCCTCCTCGCGTCCCGCTCCCGACGATAAAGATCCATCAAAGGAGCAGTCACTGAACCTCCAGCATACCTGCGACGGCCACCTGGAACGTAAAGCGAAGGAAGCAAAGGCCCCTGGCCAAATAGCAGATACCACTCGTCATAATCACGATCCGGGATCGTGAAACGGAAGCTAGGCTGGCCCACCAGAGCCTCAACTCTCTCATCAGCTGGCATCCGAGCAGCTGGAGGAGGTGCAGAACAGGGAACCCGAGCCACCCCAGTGACTTGCCGAAGCAATCTCTCTCCCAAGTACCATTGGAAGGACTCAGCGTCAGAAAGCATAATACGGAGACATGAAGCATCATATGCCTCCACGCGCTGGGGTGTGTAGTAGAGAGGGAAACTAGCGTACGACATCCGGGCAAACTGCAGCAGAAGAGGTTACCATGATCAGTTACAAGTACAGTACAAGGACAAAGACAAGCAAGATACTTACGTCCTCAACGGTCAGCCCGTCTATATCAGCACGCCAATTGTCCCCGGGAACTCGGGAGTTCCGCTGACGATTCTGCTGATGCCAGTACATGTGGCGATACTGAGCGGGTTCAATGTCATCTCGCATCCTCGGCGCAAGATGCGGAAAATGGTCATAAAAGCAGGTCTGGATGAAAGTACATTTAATGATCAGAGAGAGAAAGGAGGCAAACGGCTCCAAAGAGGATGAAAGAAGAGGTACCTCAACAACAGGCCAGAAGCCTGTGAAGGACCGGCTATGCCGACAGGTCTTGTCCAGACCTTGAAAGAGACGGGTCAGGATGGCCCCATTCCAGTTATAGGGGTGATGAAGATCCTCGACTAAACGAAGAAATTTAGGATCAACTCTCTCATTCGCATGGCAAAAAAGAAAGGATCCAAAAGCATAAGTGATCATGGCCCGCGCCTTGTGGAGGGCCTCTCGCTCGGTGGTAGGAACGACAGAAGCAAAATTGTTATAAAACCATCGCAACTTCACTTGATGGCCTTGGAATTCACCCTCAGGAGGGACGTCACCAACAAGCCGTAGCCAATCAGTGGAAGAGAGGGGAGCTAGAGAGCTCACTTGAGGGACAATTGCCCCATGAAAAGGGAAGCCTATCTGCATGTAAATATCCAAGGGGGTTATTCCCCACTCCCCACAAGGGAGTTGAAAGGTGTGGGTCTCATCCCGCCACCTCTCACAAAGGGCCGCAAGCATCATACGGTTGGCGTCGTTATTATGGAAGCGTAGGGTGAGGAGGCCAGCAAAAGGAGTACCATCTAGTACTCGCTCAAGCAAGGGCTGTGGCTCCTTCATCCAATTGTCCCAGCGATCCCTGGTACCTCGACCCTTGATAGCAGGAAGAGGTTGATGCTCCATAGCTAGGGAACACATGTGGTCCCCTCGGCGGACAATGAAAGCAGGATCATCCTCGTCAACCACTTGGTGGCCCCTAGTACCATCCGCCATGGAATCCTACAAGCTTGGCAAGGTAAGTCCCTATCCTTTACCCATTAAAATCCAAATTCTCATCCAAGAAACCCATGGGATTGGACTCACATTCAAATGCAAAATCTAAAGTCCAACTCCATGTGTCACTTAGGATATGTGTTGGACCCATTGGAAAAAGTAAGGCCTGCCTTAAAAAAGGTGGCATGGCATGCCTCAGGTAAGAAAAGTCCATCATCCAAGGACACATTTTGGACAACAAATGCACTCAAGTGCCATGAGATCAACTAAGGATGAGAGTCCTACTGCACATGAGAAGTTCCTCTTCAAAGTCCACATGTGGCCAAGGATTGACTCACTTTTATGCCAAGGTCATGATTCTCACTTAGGATGTCTCCATCTTTTTACACATATGCATGGACAAGTGGGGAATAGAAAGGAAACGGGTCCCCAAGAGCAACCCAAATGCCTCATCTCAATGGATTGGAGAGAGCACATAGCCCACTTGAAGAACATGAGGACCCATTCATGGGTTAACCATGGGCAACCTTATGTGCCTCATCTTGATGAAAATTTTGACCACGAAAATGCAACAAGGAGGTCTACCCACAAACATATGAATCAAAGAAGCTAAGGGTAGAAAGTTGATGCACATAGCCCACATGAAGAATCAAAGTTGAAAATGCCCATGAAAAGGCAAGTTTGGGCAACTTATGTGCACCAATTTCTTTTCACCAAAAGGGAGACCATTTGAGCACAAAAGAGCATGGCTTGATGAGTCACCCAACCATCATGAAAATGGATAAGAATGGTACACATAGCCCACTTGAAGATCAAAATCCAAAATGTCCCAAGGCATGGGACAAAAATGGGTAACTTATGGGTACCATTCCTTCTCACAAATGGAAGAAGAAATCACTCATATTTGAATGATGATGGGTGATCCACCAAGCCCCCATAGAAAAGTTCAAGGAGCTATGGTTGTATAGACACTCACTAGAGGATCATCCAGTTGAGGTTGATAACATTAAAGGGAAACTCTTGAGAATCACATTCCTACCACAAAGGAAGCCATTTGAACTTAGTGAGATTGTGGGAACAACTCACTCATGGGACTTGTAGATGGTCAAGTAACTCAAGTCCTCCATCCATCAAGAGAGAAAGCATGAAAAGAAAAAGCCTACATGAACAAAGTGTAGTGGGGCACACATGGTTCAAAGAAGTGCCCAAGTTTCAATGAAGGCCCAAAAGCCATCCACATGAAAAACTCCAAGGAGCCCACCACACTTGTGCAAAGATGTACATCATAATCAAAGAAATAGTGGAAGACTTGGGCTACTTGTCCATATAAGCCCACCTAGGAAAACTAGCCCACTTGAGATCCAAAATGAAGAATGGGCTAGCCACCTTGATCCATACACATGTAAAGAAAGATGGGGTCACCCAAAGTGAGCCCATGAGCCCAAAACTTGAGATGGGCCCTACCATGCCCATGGGCCCAAATCTTGAAAAGAAGAGGGAAAAGAAAGGATAGTTCCAAAGGAAAAATGACAAAGGCAAGAAAGCATGAGGGAGCCCAAAATGAAGCATTGGGCCCATCAAATACACCAAGGGCCATGACTTCACTTTGAGCCCATTTGATACACATGAAAAGAGGCCCAACTCCCATGAAAAGATAGAGTATTTTGCCATGCACACTTGATGACATGGCAAAATTACTCCTTACATGCACATGGAGGGAGTGTGAAAAAGGAAAAAATGATGAAGTGGAGAGCTTGCAATGTCCTTCTCCATGCACCACCTTTGAAAGACTTGAGATCTAAGAAAAGATCAAGAATGCTTGGGCCCACCTTCACACCCCTTTGAATAGCTACATGAAAAAGAAAAAGGATCATGAGAAGAGACAATGAAGATGGAAAAGGACAAGAAAGAGAAAGGAAGTGGTCCATACCTTTACCACTCACCAAAGAAGGACCACCTTGCTGTCCCAAGATTTCTCTAAGGCCCCCACTTGAAAAGAGCAAAGGACCACCAAAGAAGAGAGAGGAAACTTGAAGAAAGAAAGAGTATGAGAGAGGAAGAGAGAGATTGCACGTTTGAGGGGGGAGGGTGCCCCATGTTATATAGAAAAGGGAGGGCACCCTTTTACCCAGCCCCCTGAAGAGACCAGGAGGCACAGACCGGTGGCCCATGGGAGGCCGTCCTAGCCTCTACCTAGGTGAAACGACCTCCCTCTCCCTCTCCTTGGGAAGAACTCCTCCTTGGGAAGGGTGGTTGCAAGTGAATCTTGTACCTTCATGTAAGAATGAAGTGATGGAAGAGAATGGTGAGAAAAAAGAGAAAATCTCACCAAGATCTCATCTCATGAGAAATGGGTGAGAAATTGGGTGGATGATGTCGAAAAGTTCCATGGAATTTCCAAGAAAAAGAAAGAAGAATTTGACTTGGTCAAACAATGATCTCAACCATCCAAAGGCATGACCAGATGATCCAAACCATTCCAAGAAGAATCCCAAGAATCTCCGCCCTTGATTACTGTTCACATGTATGAATTGTGGTCCGAAGACCTTAAACTACGTCGGGATCAAGATCCCGAGGGATTGTCAATAAAACCGGCATCAGTCTTCTTCAAGATCTGGTGGCTCCGGACATTTTCAGAAAACCAAAAAAATATACATCA